>JAOXJP010270033.1:0-20247 GCA_025762735.1 Platanus orientalis | reverse complement strand
GATCTAGTATCCAAATTTGGACTTTCAGAGTCCAAACCAGTTGATACTCCAATAAGTACGAGCGAGAAAATCACTAAAGATCTTGATGGAGTCGATATTAATCTTACAGGATACATGAGTATCATAGGGAGTCTACTATACTTGACAGCAAGCAGACCTGATATTGCCTTTACTATAGGTGTCTGTGCTAGATATTAGGCTGCACCAAAGGAATCTCATCTGAAAGTGGCTAAGAGAGTTATACGGTATGTCTATGGGACAATTAACTTTGGTCTTTGGTATCCATTTGATACCACACCAGTAGTAGCTAGTTATTCAGATGTAGATTGTGTAGACAATGTTGATGACCGTAAAAGTACAAGTGGAGGGTGCTTTTATGTAAGAAACTGTCTTGTCTCGTAGCACAGTCAAAAGCAAAATTTTATATCTCTATCAACAGCCAAGGTAGAGTACATTGCTGCCAGGTGTAGATGCATGCAACTGCTATGGATGAAGCAGATGCTTATAGATTATGAGTTGTCTCAGCCTACAATGAATTTGTTCATAGACAACTTAAGTGCAATCCATATTTCCTGAAATCTGGTTCAACACTCTAGAATGAAGCACATTGATATTCGTCACCATTTCATTCAAGAATTGGAACATAAAACATTATCTCTAGAGTATATATCGACTAAGGATCATCTGGCAAACATCCTCACAAAGGCCTTAGACTCAAAAAGATTTGAATATCTTTGAGGCGCAAAGCGAATGTGTTCTATATAAAGATACATTCAAATATACCCAAAAATTAATAAGAAAACATTTGATTAGGGTAAGCAGGGCCATCCAAGCAAAATTTGGAGAATCTGGGGCTTTTTATCCAAAAGATTCTATTTTGGATCAATCCAGGATTGATCTAAATTGGTGAAACCAGCAAGAAATGAACAGTCTCTTGATATAAAAAGTAAGGGAAAGCCCTAGTTCTATCTAGGATCAAACCAAGGTCATTTGCCAAGAACTTTTGCACTTCCTTCTCCTCTCTTCCTATAGAGCTTGTGCATTTTCAAAACCTTCAAGCTGAAACCATGTCTAAAAGGGATTTAGGGAAAGCTCCTCAATGTGAGAAGGAGCAAGTCAAGTGATCAAGAAGCGAGCCCAAAAAACTATGGGGCATTAAGGAATGCCGTCGCCTTCCACAACTATATGAATATCCTTTCAAAGAAAAGGATCTTCATCGAGTGGTTTGTGAAGCAAACAACACTCAGGGACTTCACAATAGGCACGACAATTCCTAATGATGGGTGGATGCAAATCACCATTATTAAAGGAAAGGTGCAAGAAGAAGCCATCCGCATCTTTTTCTTAAACATCCACAACGCGGACCTTGCATAGATCAACCTAGATCGGGTTTCTATGTTATTGGGGATTTTTCATCCCTCAGTTAGTGCCATTATCTTTCCCAATCAGGGGATTGACAAAGCTCATATCTCTGAGTTGTTTGATCGAGAGTGCTCTTCATGAAGTGGGAAGTTGCCCACCAAGGAGTGTTGTATGGTGGCAAGAGTTCTAGACATTATCTTGGTGCACAATCTCTTATAGACGACACACAAGACAGACATGTCAGATGATAGGGCACATTTGGTCGCCAGCTTGATGGAGGGCAAGCCCATTGATCTCCTAGCCATCATGTGCCACGTCATGCTTCAGACGACCATAGAAGATGGTACCAAGAGAGGTCTTCCATATGGAGTGATGGTCACTCAGATAGTAGAGCAATGCGGGGTGATATTCCCTAGTGATACTATGCCCTTTCGCAAGGGCTCCCCATCGATGATGCCACCATCAAGAGGATGGAGGCTTAGAGACGAGCTATGTCACCGGCAACTCAGGACACTAGAGAGGTGGTTCAGCCCATCTTGATTCCTATTCAAGATCCTGCACCAGCTAATGTGCCACCACTAGCCTCAGACACCACTACTCTGATTGCCCCCTCCAGATCCATTCCCCCTGACTCCCGCACTCTCTGTGACCCTTCCACCAGCTCTCTGGGATCTGATCTGAGAAATTCATGTGGATTTTGGATGCATTCTACAATGCTTTAACCGCCTTGGTAAGAGGTGGAGAGCATGGATTAGCGGTTGGTCCACATCGAGGGTATTATAGATCCATCTAGAGCCCCAGCACCCAGGATTATCCTTGACATTCTCACTAGCAAGGATGCGGATAAGGAGTCTGACGAGGATGCGTAGAGCTTCTTCATGATCATTTTGATAGTTTTCGATGTATTTTTTATTTTCTTGCTATCCACTTGTAAATCCTTGGAAATGAATGAATACATAATCTTTTATTCTCTATGCTACTCTCTCTATTGTGTCTTTATGATAAATCCTTTGGTATTCATGGAAAAAGGGGGATAATTAAAAATTTGGTAGGTAAAATTAAGTTAAAATCTACAAATTTTGAAAAATCTAAGGCAATTTTGTTCCAAAATTTGCATATCACACTCAGGGGAGTAAAAATGAATTGCCTAAGTAAGGGGAAGTGAAAACATTAAAATTAAGATCAAGTGAAATTCTTTAGACAATTTATGCACAACTCTCTTCACTTGAACTTATTGTACTTGATACCTCACATCATGGGCATACACATTTCATTATAGTCATTTGCTTGCTTGTGTGTTCATTATGTACTTTATCATTTGATTGGATTAATCTTGGTTTGAGAAAAGTATATTTTTGTCAAATGTGTTTCAGGGACTTAATGCTAAGAGTACATTGTAAATGAAGAACAAGATATAAAAAAACCTGAGCGTGTATCAAGGGGGAGATCCAAAAACATTCACAGAAGTTTTGACTTAAAATTGGAGTCTCAAGTTTATTATATTATTCATTATGTACTCCATTATTCATATATTTTAAGTTTTGTCAAGGAATTCCCAAAGGGGGAGATTGTAAATGTAAGATGTTGTAAATTTCATGAGTCTGTAAAATACATATTTTGTATAGACTAGGGCATGAACTAAGTCATGTTAGAGTCTACGTGGTCCTTAACTCTAAGCTACATGAAGATCATCATCAAGCGTCAATAAAGCCTCAAGAGATCATTTGGGGAGTCGGTGTGTCATTCTGAAGGATTCACAATCCTTTCAGAGCCTACACAAGGTAAATCAGGTATTGTACGGTTATCAAAGTGAATCAAGGTCCCATATCGGGTTTCCTAAGGTCCATGGACCTTCCCAGGTCATGGGGGGACAATCCAAAATCATCTGTAACATTCCCAAGACTTTAAGAGGGATTACAAAGAATTTGGATCTATCCAGGATCAAACCACTTTGATCCAAATAGTTTGGTTGGATCGATCCAAGATTGATCTAACAACTCTCTAGTTTTTGTTTCTAAGTGTTTTTTTGCACTTAGATTGATCCAGGATTTTTTCGAAGGAGCGGAAACACTATATAACAGTCTAAACTTCAAAAATCTATTGGCAATCAATGGCCAAGATCATTTGACCATTTGGGGATGTTTTAATCCAATGGACATGGATTATTTTCGTCCATAATATAAGGGTTTGAGCACCCATTGAGCATCGAATGGTCTTAAAAAAAACTACTACACTCTTACTCTAAAATTAGGAAAACATTGAGAGATTCAACTATCCATTCTTGTTGAAGTTTCTCCAATCTTAGATAGGTAAATCATTACCCAAGAAGGACCATTCCCCTATTCTACCTTGTTCCAATTAAGGCAAATATTCAAGTGGAAGAAATCAAGGGTTGTGTAAACCCTTGTGAAGAAAGGTGAGCTTGGTAGTCATATTGTGCTCAAGGAGGAGCAACCCATCAAGTGTGGCTCTCTAACTTGAAAAGCCAACCAAGAACCAATTGGGGATCCATAGTCAAACCAAGCCTAAGGAGGAGAAACCCCAAGTTGTGTGATCAAGGCAACATCAACCCATAAGGAGGTAATTCTTGCCTTAAACATTTATTTAAAGTTTTGAGACCTCTCTCACTGAAGACATCGGGAGGATTAGCACTACTGTCGGAGACACCGGAAGAGTAGACCATAGACCGCACTTGTTGAAGACACCGGGTGTACCTTACATTGGCAAGTAGACTAGGATTTTTCTAATTTTATCCTTGATTGTATTGACCTCAATCTTAATAAAATTAAATAGCTTGAGTTAAGCTTTTGAGAGTGGATGTAAGCCGTTGTGCTGAACCACTATACATCTTGTGTTCATATGTGATTGCTTGTGGTGTGTATATACATTCTTCATTTATATTGTCAAGCATTATTTCAATCTCACGTGCAATTGAATTGAGCATAAACATATTTAAAAGTACAGCTTATTAATCAATCAAAAACTCAATTTGCGGTAATCCAAAAGGAAAATTCAAATAATCCTATTCACCCCCTTCTAGGATCTTTACATAGGAATTTTAATGCAATGGCATTGTTGGTGATGCGAAGAACACCAAGAAAATGGGAGATGTAGCCAGGGTCGACCTTGATGGCCACTCCATTCATGGTAGTGTAAAAATATTGTTGGTTATTGTTAACATTAAAGAAGTTGGCATAGAAGATTTGCACAACTTCCTTTTAGATGAGTCCATTGACAAAGAAGAGGGGTAGCCACTAACGTCCCTCAACCATCTCTAATAGCCAGAAGGTGCATAGAGTCTCGGTCTCCACAAACCGCACATTGATTATGGATCTCCTAGAGAAGATCCTCTAGTAGTGCTCAAAGCTTATGGTGTCTTGACACGGAGAGCAGAAACCAATGTTCCTCTTTGATCGTGGACGTGGTGGAGATTCCACCATAGACCTCTTCCTGAGATTCTGATGTGGATTCGATGATGAACCACCCTTGGATGTAGTCTTCTTTGTGTATGGAGGCATTACAAGAAGTAGAAAACTTACGGTTGAGAAGGAAAGGCCAAGGAATTTGGAAAAAGAGCTTTAGGGAGACTAACAGGTGCAAAATTGGGTGAAAATGCAGCAAAATCTTGTTCGGTGCCTATTTGAATCGCATGCAAACTTTCTCCCAAAAATCCCCTCTAGATCAATTAAGAGATTTGCAATCAATTGGGGCATAATCTATTGAGAATCATGCAATCGATTATGAACATGGCAATGGGCATTTTTACCTTTTTTTTTGGAGTGGATCTTCCCACTCTCCATCTGATCACAAGCCCTACTTCCCTCATGTCTAGACACTCCTACCAATGCACATGATGTGCTTTAAAACCCCAACATGATTTTCCTATATGGTGTACAATCCAATCACACTCTAAAGTTACACAAACAGCTTGGAATCAAGAAGTTTGGTTAAAATGTCAGTAAGTTGATCTTCGGTCTTATGTTAATGTGCTTTGTCTTAGAATATTAGATAGGATTCTTGGAGATGTCAATGGAACTCTTGTTGTCTAAAAATAGACTCATTGTGCGTTGCTCCAACTTATAATCTCTTAGCATTTGCTTTATTCATAGAAGTTGGGTGCGTCCACTACTAGATGCAATATACTCAGCCTTAGCAGTTGACAAGGAGATGGAGTTTTGTTTCTTGTCATTCCAAGAAACAAGATTGTTGCATATGAAGAAGCAACCTCCACTCATACTCTTGTGATCCTCCACATTGCCAGCCCAATCAACATCTGAGTACCCCACAATCTTAGATATTGTATTAAATGGGTATCAAAACACAAACTCTGTAGTACCATGGACATACTAGATAATCCTATTAGCTGCCTTAAGATGTGATTCTTTAGGGGTAGCTTGATATCTAGCACTTGCACCTACTCTAAAGGAAATGTTTGGCCTGCTCATATTCAAGTAGATCAAACTCCCAATAATGGTCCTATAATAGGTGGAGTCAACCTGCGTTTCATCAAGGTCTTTAGTGATCTTGCCACTTGTGCTAATGGGGTGCTAGCAGGTTTGGATTCTTCCAATCCAAACTTGAAGACTAGGTCTTTTACAAACTTGGTTTATCTCAAAAAGATGTCATCACCAATTTTCTTCATTTAAAGACCCAAGAAGAACCTTAGTTATCCTTTCATACTCATCTCAAATTCTAATTTCATTGTTTGGGCAAAACCATGAGACATTTCCTCATTGGTAACCCTAAAAATGATATCATCTACATATATCTGAGTAATGAGTGTGTTGAAATCCCTATGTATAGATCCTAGAGGGGGGTGAATAAGATTATTTAAAAATTCTTTTTATGTTTCCCAATTTAGCTTGTTACCCTTTTGATTATATTTTCTAGATATTCAATTGTAATTGACTTGTGCACATGGATATGAATATGTTTAATTGTTTTACAAATGAGACTAATTTAATATGAATGATGCTTGATAACGTAAATGATAAAATAGATAGGCAAACCACAAGCAATCATAAGTGTACATAAGATGTATAGTGGTTCAGCACAACGGACTACATCCATTCTCAAAAGCTCCAAACTGAGCTATATAATTTTATTAAGATTAAGGATAGTACAATCAAGGATAAAATTAATAAAATCCTAGTTAACATGCTAAGCAAGCTACACCCGGTGTCTCCGGCAGGTGTGGTCTATGGTCTACACTTCAGGTGTCTCCAACGGAAGAGATTTGGGTGCACACTACCGGTGTCTCCTATGGGAGAGGTCTAAATAACTTTTAGTAAAAGTTAAAGGCAAGGATTACCTCTTTGTAGGTTGATTTGCCTTATACACAAGTTGGCATTGCTCCTCCTTAAGCAAGATGTAACTGTTGATCCCAAATTGCTCCTTGGTTGGCTCTTCAAGCTAAAGAGCCAATCTTGATGAGTTGCTCCTTCTTTAGCACAATATATAACTATCAAGCCCACGTTTCTTCACAAGGGTTTTGATAACCCTTGGTACCTTCCACTTGAAGATTTTCCATAGTTAGAACAAGGTGGAAGTAAAGAATGGTCACTTTGAGTGTAGATTTTCCTATCTAAGATTTAAAGAGTTCTCCAATAGAGTGAGGAGTTGAATCTCTCTCAAATTTCCCAAATCTAGAGCGAGAGAGTTGTAGTTTTAGTTCATGATCATTACCTTACTCAATTGAGTTCATTTTCTTTGATATTGAACGAAAATGATTCATGTCCATTAGATTAGAACATTCCCAAATGGTCAAAAGATCTAGGTCATTGATTGGAAACTGTTTTTTAAAGTTTAGACCATTAGATAGTGTTTCCATAACTTTGGATCGATCCAAGTGCAAAAAACACACAGATCTTGCAACTCGAGAGTTGTTAGATCAATCCTGGATTAATCCTAGATCAATCCTGGATTGATCTTAGATCGATCCAAATAAGTTTAGATCAATCCAAACTATTTGGATCGAAGTGTTTCAATCTTGGATCAATCCAAATTCTCTATAATCCCTTCTAAAGGCTTGGGAATGCTATAGAGGACTTTGGATCATCCCTTCATGGTTCGGGAAGGTCCATTGACCTTAGGAAACCCTTATCGGACCATTGAATCACTTATCCTACCATACAATACCTGCTTTACTTGAAGGAGGCTCGGAGTAGAGCATGAATCCTTTGGGATGACTTGCCGACTCCCGGATTGATCTCTTGAGGCTTCTTTGATGCTTGATGATGATTTTCATGATGCTTTGACTCAAGGATCACCTAGACTCTAACATGACTTAGTTCATGTCCTAGTCTATACAATACATGTATTTTATAGATCATGAAATTTACAATATATTATATTTATAATCTCCCCCTTTGGGAATTCCATGACAAAACTTAAAATACATGAATAATGGACTACAAATGAATAATACAATGAACTCAAGAATTCCAACTTAAGCCAAGTTTTCTGAGAATGTCTTTGGCTCTCTCCCTTGATGCATGCTTGGGCTTTTCGTGATTTGCTCTTCATTTGCAATGTGCTCTTAGCTTTAAGTCCCTGAAACATATTTGACAAAAGTATACCTTTCTCAAACTAAGATTAGTCCAGTCAATTGATAAAGTATAATGAACACACAAGCAAGCAAATGAATGAAGTGAAATGCATATGCCTATAATGTGAGGTATCAAGAATAATAGGTGCAAGTGAATGTGAGTTGAGTATAAAAAGTCTAAAGAATTTCACTTGATCTTTTTATAGATTAATGACATGTAGAGTTCCATTAATCTTCATGTTTTTGCTCCCCCTTAGTTAGGCAATTCATTTTCTCCCCTTGAGTATGATATACCAATTTTAGATCACAATTGCCTTAGATGTTCTAAGTTTTCAATTTTAGCAAAAAATATTTCAATTAGTCTTTAACTCTTTCACTCTCCCCCTTTTTGTCATGGATGCCAAAGGTGTACATGTGAGGTGTGTAGCAATAAGAGACCATAGCAAAAGGAGAACTAATGTTGTCATTCATTTTCAAAATATTTACAAGTTGATATTAAGAAAATGGAAAATACATCAAAATATATCAAAATAAACATCAAAATGCTCTATGGATCCTTGTCAGACTCCTCATCCTCGTCCACATCCTCACTAACAAGAATAGGATAATCCTTGGTGCTAGTGCTCAAGAGGGATCAACAATCCCTTCAATGTGGACCAACCTCTGATCTATACTTTCCACCTTCTTCCCAAGGCGGTCAAAACATCGAAGGATGCGCCTAAAGTCAGCATGAATGTCTTAGATCAGACCCGAGAGAGCTGGAGCCGAGGGAATGGATCCGGAAGGGGCAGTGGTGTCTATGGCTAGTGGTGGCACATCAGCTGGTGCGGGAGGATGAACAGGTGCTAGGATGGGCTGAGCCACCTCTCTAGCGCCCTGAGTTGCCTATGGCACAACTCATCTCTGAGCCTCCATCCTCTTGATGGTGGAATCATCGATAGGGAGACCTTGGAAAGGGTCACAACATCGCGAGGGAAAGTCACTCAGCACTGCTCTAAAATCTGAGTGACTAGCACTCTGTATGGTAGATCCCTCTTGATGCCATCGTCGATGGATCTCTACAGCATGACATGGCACATGATGGCTCGGACATCAATGGCCTTGTCCTCCATCAAACTGGTGACCAAATGCACTATATCATTTGTCGTGTCTGTCTTATGTGTCGTCTGTAGTAGATTGTGCACAAGGATAATGTCTAGAACTCTCGCCACCATGCAGCACTCCTTAGTGGGGAACTTCCCAATCCATGAAGTGCCCTCTTGCTCAAACAACTCAAAGATATGAGCTTTGTCAATCCCCTGATTAGGAAAGACAATGGTATCGGCTGAGGGTCGAGCAATCCCCAATAGTATATAAACCCGATATGGGTTGATCAACATACTAATTCCATAAACCTCCATCTCGAATTAAAGCTATGTGTGGTCTGCGTTGTGAATGTTCGAGTAAAAAATGCGGACGGCTTCCTCTTGCACCTTGCCTTTTATGATGGTGATTTGCATCCATCCATCATTTGGAATTATCATGCTAATTATGAAGTCTCGGAGTGTCATCTGCTTCACATACCGCTTAATGAAAATATTTTTCTTTGAGAAGATGTTTGTGCAGTTGTGGAAGGTGGCAACATTCCTCAGTGCCCATAGTTTTTGGGTGTAGTTCTTTGTCGCTTGACCTTCTCTTTCTCTCGTGGAGGAGCTTTCCCCAAATCCCTCTTCGACATGGGTTCAACTTGTAAGGTGTTCAATTCCTAAGAAAGAGAGGGAAGGGAGCAAAATGGGCTATGGAGTAATCTTGGTTTGATCTAGGATTGAACTAGGTCATTTCTCCCATTTTATAAACAAGCGACTGTTCGTTTCCCTCGTGTTTCGCCAGTTTGGATCGATCCGAAATGAAATCTTTTGAGTAAAAACCCTATATTCCCCCATCTTTGCTCGGATGGCCCTGCTTACCCCAATTAAATGATTTCTTATTATTTTTGGGTAATTTTTTAATGTGACTTTATATGGAACACATTCCCATTGTGCCTTGAAGATATTCAAATCTTTTTGAGTCTAAGGCTTTTGTGAGGATATCTGTTAGCTGATCCTCAGTCGATACATACTCTAGAGATATTGTTTTATCTTCAACCAATTCTCAAATGAAATGGTGACGAATATCAATGTGCTTAGTTCTAAAGTGTTGAACTGGATTTCTAGAAATCTGGATTGTACTTGAGTTATCTATTAACAAGTTCATTGTAGACTGAGACAACTTAAAGTCTGCAAGCACCTGCTTCATCCATAGTAGTTGTGTGCATCCACTCCAACATCAATATACTCTATCTCGGCTGTTGATAGAGATATGGAATTTTGTTTTCGATTGTGCTAAGAGACAAGATAGTTTCCTACATAAAAGCGCCCACCACTTGTGCTTTTACGGTCATCAATATTGCCTACCCAATCAACATCTGAATAACCAGCCACTGATGGTGTGGTATCAAACAGATACCAAAGACCGAAGTTAATTATCCCATGGACATATCTTATAACTCTCTTGGCCTCTTTTAGACGAGATTCCTTTGGTGCAGCCTGATATCTAGCATAGGCACCTACCCTAAAGGCAATATTGGGTCTGCTTGTTGTCAACTATATCAAACTCCCTATGATACTCCTATATCCTATACGATCAGTATTGACTCCATCGAGATCCTTAGTGATTTTCTCACTCGTACTTATTGGAGTATCAACTGGTTTGGACTTCGAAAGTCCAAATTTGGATACTAGATCCTTGATAAACTTAGATTGATTTAGAAATATTCCATCAAAAGTTTCCTTGATCTATAACCCAAAGAAGAATCGTAATTCTCCCTCCATACTCATTTCAAATTTGCATTTCATCGTATGAGCAAACCCATGTGAAAACTCGTCACATGTGGATCCAAATATGATGCCATCCACATAAATATGTGCAATGAGTATGTGACCATCCTTTTTCTTGATAAAGAGTATTTTATCAACACTCCCCCTGACGAAATGATGGTTCACTAGGAACTTGGTCAATCTATCATATCAAGCTCTAGGGATTTATTTCAGCCCATATAGTGCTTTCTTCAACTTATACACATGATTTGGCATGTTAGGATCCTTGCATCCCTTAGGTTGTTCAACATATACTTCTTGTTAAAGTATTCCATTTAGAAAAACACTTTTGATATCCATTTGATACAATTTGAACTTCAAGTGACATGCAATGGACAACAAGATTTGAATTGACTCGAGCCTAGCTATAGGAGCAAAGGTCTCCTCAAGGTTAATTCCTTCTATCTGAGCATATCCTCTAACAACTAATCGTACTTTGTTCCTTATCACAGTTCCATGCTCATCCATCTTATTTTTGAAGATCCACTTAGTACTAATTATGTTTTTGTCTTCAGTTTTTTCAACAAGGTACCACACATCATTCCTCTTGAGTTGATTGAGTTCTTCTTGCATAGCTATAATCCAATCTGGATCGTTGAGAGCTTCTTTCACATTCTTGGACTCAATCTTGGATGTAAAACAGATATGACTAATGATATTCTCAAGTTGTCTTCTTGTTTTAACACCCTTCTTAGGATCTCCAATGATGTCTCTAGATGAGTGTCTCTTTGTTATTCTCATTTCCTTGGGACGACTTACTTCATCATCATTTGCTTCCCTAGACTCACTCCCGGAATCATGTGAAGTAGCATTCTCTAGAACCTTTAGTTCCTCTTGAGGCTCTACTGATGCCTCTTCTTCCTTGTTTGCTTCAGTCTTTGGATGGTCATTTATAATGACATTTATAGACTCTTCCATGCTAGACGTTCTCTTGTTGTATATCTTATAGGCTTTGCTTCTAGTGGAGTATCCAAGGAAGATTCCTTCATCACTTTTGGAATCAAACTTGCCCAAATTTTCTCAATCTTTTAAGATATGGCAAGTGCTTTCAAATATCTTAGAAGTACTTCAAATTTTGCTTCTTTCCATTCCAAATTTCATATAAAGTCTTTGAAGTATCCGGCCTCAAATGCCCCAATTGCTTATATAGCAAGCGATGTTTAAGGCCTTAGCCGAAAACCTCTGAGGAAGATCTTTACTAGAGAGCATGACCATGGCCATGTCTTGCAAAGTCGTATTTTTCCTTTCAGCTACCCAATTTTGTTAGGGAGTTTTAGGTGCGGAGAATTCATGTTTGATCCCTCGTTCATTTCAAAAGTTTGAAAATTTACTATTTTTAAACTCTCTTCCATGATCACTACAAATTCTCTTAATGGAGAGTTCTTTTTCCATTTGTAATCTTATGCAAATATTTTTAAACTCTTCTAATGCATCGGATTTCTCTCTCAAGAATGATACCAATGTGTACCTAGAGAAATCATCAACCATGACCGTAAAGTACCTTTTGTCACCAAGGCTTTCAATCCTTGTTGGTCCAGTTAGATCTGTATGGATTAACTCCAATGGTCTAGATGTGCCTATTTGAGTCAATTTCTTATGGGAGGCTCTAACGTGCTTTTCATGCTAACAATCACCACAAAATAGGCTATCTTGTCTACCAATCTTGGATATGTCAAGAACTAATTCTTTTCTATTTAGTCTAGACAAGTTCTTAAAGTTCACATGCCCAAGTCTTTGATGCCATAGACTTGACTCATCTTTTTGTGTGATGAGGCATGAGTTAGGTCCACCTTCTCCAAAGATGTAGCAATTGTCACATTTACGTATAACTTTGGCAACAATTCTTTCTTTGTCTTTTATGTGTCAACCATCCTTTGAAAAGTCAACATCATATCCTAGGTCACATATTTGACTTATGTTTAGGAGATTATGTTTGACGACTTCTACAAACAACACATCTTTTAGTGTTGGGACTCCGGGTATTTCAACTATACATCTACCCATTATCTTGGTGGTATTCTAATCGCTAAAAGCTACACTTCCTTCCCTACCAGGAACATAGTGTGAAAAAAGGGATTTACCTCCCGTCATGTGTCTTGAGCATCCACTATCCAAGTACCAATGTGATGCATTACCCGCTTTAAGAGCAGTGTGGACAATAAAACATTTTAATTCTCCCTTTTCGACCCAAATTTGTTTAGTTTGCATTATTTTGGATTGAATCAACTTCTTATCTTCAACATTTTCTTGTTCATTCTTTTGAAAGAAGGTTATCTTCCTAGCATTTTTCTCATTCAACATCTTTCTATTTTGTTGATAGGATTTGGCTTTCAAGTCATTTATCATTTTTCTACAATCCACTTTCATATGACCAATCAAGCCACAATAATAACATGTGATTAGTGTGGGTTTGTAAAGGCTTAAAAATTATTTTTCCAATAACTTATTCTCCTTTCATTATAAGTGGGGACATTGTTCTTAGAGGAAGAGTGATTTTCTTTCATAGGGCATCTTGGATTTTGAAGTTGAGGCTTGAGATAAATCTATGCCCTTCCCTTTGTAAGGAAGTATTGTGTCTATTGTCAAAAGCTCTTGGCTTTTGAAGAGACACTTCTATTTTTCCCTTATCTCTCAATTCTTCGTGTTTTTGGGAAGAGACTTGGCCTTTATAAGTGATAGGCTTCTTTCCCTTTTGGGATTATCCTTCACTATGAATCAAAAGCCTTTGTTTATGAGGTTGAGAGGGGTTTTGTGATTTCCCTTTCCCTTTCACAAAAGCATTTGATTGACTCTTGTTGTGATGAGAGGTGTTTGGAGTATTGTATCCAGGCCCACTTCTATCACCACTCTCCTTACCCATTGTCAACATTTTTTCAAACTTTTGATTTCCTTGAGTAATCATAGAGATTGATTTCCTCTTATCTTCCTCTAGCTCTTTAATTTGTTTAAGGTATTCTAGGGATTTTCAAATCAATTAGGCACAAGTCATATTTAGCCCTTTGCTCCTCTCATTTAATGAGTTAACTTGACCTTCAAGGTCTAGTATATCCCCATATGCCTCACTCATTTTGGTTTCTAGAGATTTGACTTTTTCTTTAACTCTAGAGTTCTAGAATCACTCTCATCAATTACTTCCATTTTTTCTAATTCTAGGATCTTGTTAGAGAGGATTTCATTTTTCATAATGAGCTTTCTTTTCTCTATTTTTCTATTTTTTTTTCTACATTGAAAATTACTCCTAGGTTTTTGAGCTTCAAGTCTAAAAAGTTTACTTTTGTCTTAAGTCTTGATTTTCATTTTCTAAGGATGAGCCTTCGGAGCTAGACTCCAATTGTTTGATTTTTCCTTAGGATTAAGATTCACATCCAAAAGGTTGAAATTGGTTTCAAGAAAATTCAACATCCTTTGAGGCTTCATCACTCTTTTCACTTAGTTTCAATGATAGTTCTTTATTTTCTTTTCTAAGTTAAGCAATAAGTTTTTCTAGAGAGGAACTCTCTTCATATAGCTTATCAAAAGCTTCTTAAAGCTCACTTTCTTCATTCTCACTTTCACCACTTGATTCATTATCAGAATAGTTGGTGAATGCTACAAATGCAACCGTCCTATGTGAGGATTCCTCATCATTGCTAGATGATTATTTTTCCTCAACATCGGTGTCATTATCTCAAGTGGTTGTCATAGCCTTTTTGTTTTTGCCTTTAGATTTATATTTTTTGTTGGCACAATCGAAGGCATAATGACATTTCCCTTTACATTCATAGCAAATGACTTCTTCTATGGGAACTTCCTTTCTCCTAAAAAAGTCCTTGGATATCTTGGATGGAAATTTTCTCCTAAAATTCTTGGCATTTTTCTTGTAAAATTTCCTAAAGTCATCTGTGATAAAGGCTACTATATCATCGGAATTTTCTTCTGTGCTTGTTAGCTCTTCTACCTTGAGAGTTACTCCCTTCTTTTTGGCACTTGGTCTAAGTGTCATTTCGAAGGTTTGCAAAGACCCCACAAGTTCCTCCACTACTAGTTTGTCTATGTCTTTGTTCTCTTCTATTGCAGTGACCTTTGACCTAAATCTTTCTAGAAGTAATCTAAATATTTTTTTAACTATGGCTTCCGATTTTAGTGGATCTCCAAGACTTGCTTTGGAATTTACAAGGTCTTGCAGCTTGGTATAAAATTCTATAAATTGTTTGTCTTCTTCCATCTTAAGTTCTTCAAACCTTGTGGTTAACATTTGTAGTTTTGACTTTTTAACCGCACTAGTTCCTTCATGGGTTACCTCAAGTAAATCCCATGCTTTTTTGGACACGGTGAGAGAGCAAATTCTCCTAAACTCGGTTTGACTTACCACACAAAAAATGGCAATCAATGCCTTGTAGTTGGCCATGTGGGCTTTCTTTGGGTTTCATCCCAATCTTTTTCAGGTGTTGTTGGTCTAATCCAACATTGTTAGATTGACAACCACACGGATAATTCCATAGCATGAACATAGGTACTCATACGAATTTTTCAATATGGATAATTATTTTCATCAAAGAATAAGGGTTTCATAGTTGAGTATGCTTCTTCCGGGTTGGCCATTTGTGTTTTCTACTCTAGGAATTTTGATCTTTCCACTCTGGTGGTTAAACCGTTTATAAGCAGCCTTGCTCTGATACCAATTGAAATTCTAATGTATTAATCCTAGAGGGGGGTGAATATGATATTTTAAAAATTCTTTTAGATTACCCTAAATTCAATTATTGTTTAATTGATTAAATTGATTCCAGAGCTTAATTGCAATTGAATTGTGAATATGTTCTAATGTATTGCATGAGAGGTTATGACAATGAGTGTAAAGCTTGACAATATAAATGATAAATGTAGAACCAAATCACAAGCAATCACAATGCACACAAGATATATAGTGGTTCGGCACAACGACCTACATCCACTCTCCAAAGCTCACCACCAAGCTAAATAATTTTATTAAAATTGAGAATAATATAATCAAGGCTAAAATTAATAAAGAGTCTAATCTACTTGCTAAGCAAGCTACACCCGGTGTCTCCAGCAGGTGTAGTCTATGGTCTACTCTTTTGGTGTCTCTGACAGAAGAACTATGGGTACACACTACTAGTGTCTCTGGCGATAGTGCCAATTATCCCGGTGTCTCCGACAGGAGTGGTCTCAATAACTTTAAATAAAGTTAAAGGCAAGTGTTTACCTTTTAAAGGTTGATGTTGCCTTACACACAAGTTGGGGTTGCTCTTTGAGCAAAAGATGTGACTTAATTTCCTAAAGCTTCTTGGTGGCTCTTCAAACTTGTAGAGCCAACTTGGTGGGTTACTCCTCCTTGAGCAAAGTGTAACACACAATCCCACACTATTTCTTCTTAGGTTTCCTTTTAGACAACCCTTGTAGTCTACCTCCAAAAGATATGTTTTATCAAAATTGGAGAGGTGGCAATGGAATGGTCTTGATATAGATTTACTCATCTAAGCATAGAAAGAGTTTTAAAGAACTAAATCTCTTAAGGTTCACCAAGGATGAGCAAAAGAGTTTCAAAGTATGTGATTTTTTGTCAATAACCATTAGTTGCTCATTTGATGATCAAACCCTTATATAATGGACGAAAATAATCCATGTCCATTAAATTAGAACATTCTCAAACAGTCAAAAGATCTAGGTCATTGATTAAAAATGATTTTTTGAAGATTAGACCATTATACAGTGTTTCCACAACTTTGGATCGATCCAAGTGTAAAAAACATTCAAAACCTGCAACTCGAGAGTTGTTGGTTCGATCCCGGATCGATCCAAATAAGTTTGGATCAATCCAAATAATTTGGATCGAAGTTGGTCAATCCTAGATCAATCCAAATCCCCTGTAATGCTTTCAAAAGACTTGGAAATGCTACAGAGAACTTCGGAACGCCTCTTCATGGTCCGGAAAGGTCCTAAGACCTTTAAAACCCTTCCATGGACCCTTGATTCACTTGAGCTACCTCACATTACCTGATATACCTTGAAAGAGCTTTGAGTAAGACGTGAATCCTTCAGGATGATTTGCCTATTCCCAGATTGTCCTCTTGAGGCTTTCTTAGCACTTAATGATGATCTTCATAATACGTAAACTCAAAAACCTCCTAAACTCTAACATGACTCAACTCATGTCCTAATATATACAATACATGTATTTTACAGTTCATGGAATTTACAATACATTACATTTACAATTTAGACATCTCCGTGATCTCACAGTCTTATATAATTTTAGTATATCATCAATTCATCATATTTATATTTGATATAATGATATCTCACTTGAATATATTTTTTGTTGATTATCTATAATTTTATTCTTATCTTTCAGATTATCTTGACTTCTATACATCTAACATGATCATAAATTCATATATTTTTTATTTAAAATAAAGTAAGAAGTCTCTATTTAATGTTATACACATTCTAATTTTTATCATTTTTTTTTAGGGAAATCGATGGACCAGCCGATCCAATGCGGATCGGCCGATCCTTGCCTAGACCTGATCGGGATCGCCAGAGGCCGATCCCGAGTCTGATTCTGATATTTTGATCCCTGATCAACAACGTGATATCTCAGAGATACAACAAAAACATTCCAAAGGAAATTTCTCATACAGCTTTCTTTTTTTTTTTTTCTTTTTTTTTTTCTCAATCAAGGCGGGGATGGTAAAGAGAGATTGAAAATAATTTCGGATGCTAGCTAGCAAGCAAGCTTTTTATAAGAGTTCAGCCTCCCTCCTTTGGAGAGCCGAGGCGCTACAAGAATCTAATCTTTTATCAATCCTTTCCATAACTGGCTCTCACATTCTCTTCGCTTTACATTTAGGCACCGAAGGGGAGCCCCAGGTAAGAGGAGAATCTCACAATTTTGCAACCCAATACATTGTCAATTGATCGAATCTCTACCCTTCCCCCACTTGAAAATTTTCACATTTAGTCAAGTTGATTTCAGAACCGAAACTGCCTCAAAACATCTTAAAGTACATTTCAAGAAACCCACTTGACACATCTGCTTTACAAAAGATTATCGTTTTTTTATGAGTAACAACAAATTTTATAAATAAAAAAAATGGAAATAAAAGATATACAAAAGGTCATCATATCATCCACAAACAAAAGAAGGGAAATAAACAATCACTCCTGTTCACCTCAAAATGAGCAAACACATCAAGCCCATGATAAAAATAAAATAAAGAACACTAATGGAGTCGCAAATAAGAAGCTGCCGGTTAAAGACTTAAAGTGCATGAATGTAAATAAATAAATCGAAAGAAGCAGTTTTAAAGAACGTCATAAATTATCAATACGCATTGGGCAGATGTTCTCGCCATTCGAAGAGGGAGTTAATTGGATGATTGGAAAGTACCGAAGGCTTGGAGTGTTAGAATTTTGCCTTATTGATAAAAGAATAATAATAACATTAAAAAAAACCAATAAACCTTGGCTATCAAAACTCCAGCGTTGTTTTATTAATTTTTTAAGTGGGAGGTCACAGGAGAATTACTAAATTGGCCCACTTGCCTTCATCTTTTCTTAATTATATTGTAGTTGTAGATAGTTTTACTTTTTCCTTACCATGATCTAAGTTTGTTTGAGGATGATGCTACAGGTTGTAAATATTAACATTTTTTTTTTTTTTTGTCTAGTAAAAAATTAAGGTCTGGTCAGGGTCCGGCTAGAGCTTACCTACCAAAATATGAAATTGGCTATAAAGTTCTAAGCCCATTCAAATGATTAGGATCTTCCATTTTTTTTCTTGGTTATGGTCTATACCCTAAGAGGTGGCCTGTCATTAGGATGGTATGGATCAAATACATAGTAGTTGAAGGGCTATAGTTATCAGGATGAGAAACTCACAACATACAACAGTATTCTATTTTCTCCAAGACTGAGGAGTTCATATAATATAAAAATACACCCATCTGGGTATTTCTTGTGTAAAAGATTGCAGAATCCTGCAATCTTACATAAGAACATCACACTTCCCACCATGAAATGGAAACAGAACACACACTAAGAACAGAAGGATTACTCATACACTCACGCTCTTAATATGACTGCAATGGAAAGATGATTCTCACTAATCCACCGGAACTTCAACCTCCATTTTCAGCCCCGAGTTGCCAAGAATCTGCAAATAATATGGGATAAATTTGATTTACAGCACGACCAACAAACCTACACACAACACTACAATACAGATAGCAATTACAAAACTACTTTAAGTATGTCATCAAGTAGTCCAAAGGATTTTTGAGATAGATAATCAACAGGAGAATTTTGGTTTGACAAAGAAAAAATGATGGGGGAGGACCCTCTCAAAATGTCAGTAGGGGAAGAATCTAGAGAATGTCTATATTTTTATTTGGAAGGTTTAAAATATGTATTCCACTTGGGTAAATGGTTCCTCACTGAATGATGTATATCCAAGTTGAATTCTGAACATATATTTGACCTTCTGTTGGTGGATGTCCCCTTTGGTTATCACGGGGACAAATTGAATGTTGATATTCTGTCAAGAGTTTTTTTTTTTTTTTTATAGAGGGAGATTTTATTAAAGAAGAAAAGAGAAACAAAAGAAATTATCTGCTACACACTGGAAAAAAGCTGAACAGAAGATCACTCCCTTAGTATAATAATGTAAGTACAGCTTCCAACAATTTTATGTTATTTGTTTATTGATTATTATGTTTTTATGAATAACTAGTACATCTTTCAAAAATGACTCTACCCTCCCATCCACTCTAGGATGGGTCTCTCCAAACTCCCCGATAGTGTGGCTAACAAGGAGACTCCTGGTCTTTTAGGAACATTTTGAGAACAGGTTGCAAGAAAACTCTATCTTGAAATCGATCTATATAATCTGCCACCTTCACTTCTTATTCATATCTATCTTGTAAATGTCTAGATGTATAGCCCTCTGCAGTAGATCTCCTCACCATCTATCTAGCCAGAAAAACCGTATCCAAACCATTTGCTACATTCATTCCAATACTTTTATGAAAATATCTATATGCTTCAATAATCCCTTGCCATGATGACTAAAAACACCTTAGCTTTCTGATGCGGGAGCATCCATGAGGAACAATAAGAAATTAGATGACCATGGTGTTGGGATCGTTTTACCTTCTTCGTCTCAGAAGAAAACAGGTTGCAATAAAATCAACAAGCAAAACGAAAATAGAAATCATGCACAACACAAGATTTACGTGGAAAACCTCAATTTTGGGGAAAAACCACGGAGCCGCAAAGAAAACTTTCACTATCTAGAAAAACTCGTCAAAAACGATTTACAGTTTAGGAACCTCTCCCCCTTCGCACGGAACCCTAGGACGAAACATATAAATACCCCAAAAATCCCTAATACATATGCGGATACAGCTTGGATATGGTCCAGTACATAAAAACTAAAAAAAC
>JAOXJP010270032.1:0-34697 GCA_025762735.1 Platanus orientalis | reverse complement strand
TCCTCGTTTCTTTCTTTTCCATTTTTTAATTCGAACATCTAACACCATTAGCCTATGTTGTGTGGTTAAACTCTCCCTAGGAATAACCTTACAATCTCATGTATCCTTGATCTTATCACAAACATATCATCAACGTACAAAAGTAAAATAATGTATCCATCATCAAAGGTTTTGTGATAACAACAATCATCCGCATGACATCTTTTATACCCAGTCACCAAGATGAACCTGTCAAACTTGAGGTACCTTGCTTCAACAAATATAAGCTCTTCTTGAGCTTGCACATCATTTCCTCCTTACCTTCTATTTCATACCCTTGTGGCTACTATATGTAGATGTTTTCTTCCAAATCATCATAGAGAAAGGTTGTCTTCACATCTAACTGTCCAAGGTGTAGATCTTCTATTATCACAATGCTTAATACCACTCTAATGGTGGTCATCTTCACAACTGAAGAAAATAGTTCAGAGTAGTCAACACTTTTCATTTGTTGGCATCTCTTCACAACTAACTTGACCTTGTATCTCTTACTTCCATCATGTTCTTCGTTTAACATGTACACCCATTTGTTGTCCAGTGCCTTCTTTTTTATAGGCAGTGAAACTAAGTCCCATGTCTGATTTGTAATCAAGGAGTTTATCTCATCATCCATGGCATGCTCCCACTTAGTTCTTGCATTAACCTCCAATGCTTCATCATAGTATTCTGGTTCATGCCCATATGTCAACAACAAATAGCATAACGAAAGAGAGAATCTCTTAGTTGGCTTAGGTGTTCTTGAAGACCTTTCTAATTCCGGAGTAGGTGTCTGAGGCTCCATTTACTGGTTTTCTTGTGACATCTCATTGCCTTGAACTTCTTATTCTTCACCTTCAAAAACATCCTCAAGTTCTATAAACCCCTTTTTTCCTTGATGATCTTATGCCTTGTCTTTATACATTACCTTTTCATTAAATATTACATCTCTACTTCTAATGATTTTTTGGTTTTCATTGTCCCAAAACTGGTATCCAAACTCATCAGAATCATACCCAATGAAAATGCACTTCCCTGACTTTACATCCAACTTGTTTCTCTATTCAACATGAACATGAACATAAGAAATACAATTAAACACTCTAAGATATGAAAGGCCTACCTCTTTTCATGTTCATGTTTCTTCAAGCAACCCACCATTTAATAGTACTGAAGGTCCTCTCTATTTATCAAGTCTACGGTTGTGCTAACCGCAACAGCCCAAAACTGTTTAGGTAATCCTGCATGCAACCTCATGCTTCTGGCTCGCTACAATCATTTTGTTCATCCGCTCAACCACACCGTTTTGCTGTGGTATATGTGGTACTGTCTTCTCCTTTCTGATCCCATTCAAAATACAAAACTTTTCAAAATCTTTGTTACAATATTCCCCTTCATTGTCCGACCTTAAACACTTTAAGTCTCAATCCTATTTCATTCTCAACTAAAACTCTCTACTTCTTAAACATGTCAAATACGTCAGACTTATGTTTCAAGAAACAAACCCAAAGTTTTCTAGTAGAATCATCAATAACAATAACAAAATAGTAAGGATCGTCAAACGAACATACCTAAGCTAGTTGTCATATATTAGTATAGACCAATTCTAATTTTTGAAGCTTTGGTGTCCTTTCTATTATAAAAAAGCTGACCTTCTTCTGTTTTCCCAAAACGCATTCTTTGCAAAATTCTAAGTCTAAAACCTTTAAACTTGGAAGCTTGCCTTTGTTGTGGATAATCTTCATTCATTTTTTGCTTATGTGCCAAAGTCTGCAGTGCCATGTGTCTGAGTTGACACCTATTTAAACTACATGAGACTTGCTTTCCAATCAAATAAAGTGTATCTTTCTTCTTTTCCCGAGTTATCACAAAGGCACCTTTGATTACTTTCCACACATCTCCTGTGAAAGTAGTGTGTCCCGAACTTGCGAGATGACCTACAAATATTAATTTCATTTTCAAGCTTAGTATGTGTCTCATGCCATTCAACAACCATGTATCTCTATTAGGTAGGTTCAACCGAACATCTCCTTTGCCAAATTTATTGCAAGTTTTGTTATCTCTAAAGTAGACCTTACCATAGTCTCTTTACACATAATTCTTAAGACACTCTTTATTTGCTATGGTATGAAAGGATGCACCAGAGTCTAACACCTAAGATTCCAACTTTTCATTTAATACGAGAATCAAAGTTTTCAATAACATCACTTGTAATATTTGAGAAAGCTTCATTTTCCTTGTTGTTGTCTTGCTTTGTCTTCTTTTATGCTCAACAATCCATCTTGAGGTGTCATTTCTTTCCACAATTTCAACAGTCCACTCGTGGCTTCGCTGATTTAGAATTTCCCCTAGATTTTGACCTTTCACAGTCTTACCCTCTTTCAGCGGTTCTTTATCTTCTACATTCAGTGCACTCCCACTTGATGATACTTCTGTTGTTGACTTTCTGCGGACTTCTTCACCGAGTAGTATACTTACAACATCATTGAACTTCAAAGTGCCTAAACTTGAGGAATTGCTTAATGCCATAACAATGTCATCCCAACTCTCCGGTAAAGATGATAGGATCAACAAGGCTCTAATTTCATCATCGAAGTTGATGCCTACCAAGGTCAACTGACTTGTGACTATGTTGAACTTGTTTAGATGTTTTGCAACAGTTTTTCCCTCAGTCATCTTCATGTGAAACAATGTTTTCATTAAAATTACCTTATTTGATGTGGATGGCTTCTTAGACATCCGCACACGGGCCATCATGAGATCTTTAATGGTTTTCTCTTTGGAAATATTGAAAGCGATTGATGACGAAAAAGAGAGTTTAATTGTACCTAGGGCCTTTCTGTCGAGCACCTCTCAATCGGCATCTGTCATCGTCTCAGGTTTTTTACTTTCCCTCTAGAGGTTGATAGAGATTTCTATGGTACAAAAAATCTTCTATCTGCGTCTTCCATAGTGCAAAGTTTCTACCGTTGAACTTCTCAATCCCAAACTTTGTGAATTCATCCACTTGTGTCGCCATTGCTCCCACTCAAAACGAAGTTTCTAATTTTCTTGGCTTGTTGAAACCAGCTTTTCAAAACCTTAGCTCTAATACCAGTTGTTGGGGGGAGGGGGTTAGGAAAAAGTCTACCAATCAAACCAAACAAGAAGCAATAACAATCAAAATAAAATAATCAAACCACAAGCACACCGCAAAAACAAAGGATTAACGTGGAAAACCCCAAATTGGGGAAAAACCACGGAGCTGCAGAGAAAGCTTCACTATTTGGGGAAGATTACAAGAGTTATCTCTTAATCTCTCACAAATCACTCCTCTCTCACAATATTTTTCACTCTCTAACCCTAAACAACAATAGAGACCTTATATAAATCATATAGTTGATCCCAACACGAAACCTAAGCTTCTCGACACTCCACGGACTTTCTAAAATCTACCTCATTGCCGTAAAATCAATTGCTTGCCAATCAGATCAATGTGACACCTTTCTGGTGTCTGGTATGTCTACAGACTAGTTTTCCCGAAAGGGTTCAGATCGATTTGCCATTAGGTCAAATTGATCTGACTCTGCTGGAACACGCTCCTTTGGTTCCTCTCACCTCTAGCTTGCATCAAACTCCACTCCAACAATATGAACCCTCATTTCTCGGCCAAGTTTTTTTTTTTTTTTTTGAAAGATAAGGAAATTTTATTAAGAAACCAAAGGCTGCATAAGCAATGCACCACGGCTACAACAAAAGGAGAATAAAAAAACTAAACATCAAGTACACTAATCAGACATAATAAAGGAGTTCCAGTCAAATAACTATTCCCTAAACGAAGGGCGGTTATTGACCGGAGTAGCATATGACCAATCAAAAAGGAAAGAAAGCACCGTATCACGTAATCCTCGGTTTGACAAAGACGATCCATCAAACGTCCTCCTGTTTCGCTCAATCCAGATAGCCAAACATATCGCTGCAAGCAAGAGAGCCCAAATCACCTTACCCATCAGATTACACGACCTAGGGGGCTTAGAGAGCCAACCTCCAAATAGATCACGAACAGAGACCCGATGAACCTAAGGGACCCCCACACCCTCAAGTAAGAATTTCCAAAGGCCCTCTGCCGCAGGGAAAAATATAAACAAATGACAAGCATTTTCAGCATCCATCAAGCACATGCAGCACCCATTTAGAATGATCAGTCCTCTAGCAATCACATTATCCGTCGTAGGAGCACGGTTCCACCAAAGCAACCACATAAAGAAGGACACTCTAGAAGGGATGAATGTGTTTTAGAGAAACTTGCTTGGGCAAGAGGAAAGACCAGGGGCGCACAACTTAGCATACATAGTCTTAATAGAGAAACCATTCTCCTCATCAAGAGTCTATAACCTCTCATCCTGCTTGCCTCTATCACCTAGCTTACACTTCTCGAGGAGATCCAATAATCTTCCCATCTCTTCAATCTCCCAGTCATTGAGGTTTCTCTTTGGGTGAATATTCCATGAGCACCACACCCTGGTTCTAATCATATGGTCACGCATAAAACCTCCTTGACAAGAAGCTATACTGAAGCAGGATGGAAATTCAATACGCAATGGCTGAGAAGAGCACCATGGATCATGCCAAAAAGAAACATTTTCCCCATTATTTACCGCATATCTAATTAAGTTGTTGAAGGATCCCCTGTTCTCATAAATGCCTTTCCAAACCCACAACTAAAAGGCCCAGAAGGAGGCAAGCGGCCCCAACCATGCTGCTCCTCTCCATACTTAGTTGCAACAACTTTTCTTCAAAGGTCATTACGCTCACCACCAAACCGCCACAGCCATTTGCTTAGAAGGGCTCTGTTCATTAACCTTATTGAGCGGATGACTAAACCACCTTGATCGAACGGCTTGCAAACCTCAAACCACTTCACCCAACTAATCTTCCTCTGACCACTTTCTGAATTCCAAAGGAAAGTTCTCTGAAGTTTTTCTAGATGGTTGATAACCGACTTCAGGGCTTTGAATAGAGACAAATAATGAATAGGAAGACTAGATAAGACATTTTTCACCATAGTTAGCTTTCCCCCTTTAGAAAGATATCTCCCTTTCCAGGTAGCAAGCCTTTTACTCACCCTCTCAATCATCGGGTTCCAAACATCCTTTGAAGAAGATTTAACCCCAAGAGGGAGACCAAGATAAGTGATGGAGAGAGGGACAACCGAACAGCCAAGCACTGACGCAAACTCCTCTGGGTTCTCTATATCTCCCACCGGGCTGAAAGAAGATTTGCTTAAATTTACCTTAAGACCAGAGATTCCCTCCAGCAGCAGAAGAATGCACCTCAGATGTCTCACCCCCTCCAAGTCCCCATTCAGCATAAACAATGAGTTATCCGCAAATTGAACATAAGGAATCGAAGAATTCCCCACTAGGGGAAAAGCCCTTCCAACAAACCAACTGACTCAGCCTTCGAGACCATCCTACTAAGGAGCTCAACCACCATAATAAACAAAAAGGAATCGAAGACCTCTGCTACTCTTGAAGAAACCTTTAAGGCACCCATTGACAAGAACAAAAAAAGGAGTAGACACACAAATCCTGATCCAGTTCCTCCATTTAACCCTATATCCCATCTTCTGAATAATTCAATCCAAGAAAGCCTAATTAACATGATCATATGCCTTCTCCATATCGATTTTACAAACAACTCTGGGTTTACCTGTCTTCAACGCTGCATCAATACATTCATTAGCAAGAAGTGAGCAATCTGAAAGGTGCCTTCCTGGGATGAATGCATTTTGGGTCTGCGAGATAACAGTTGTAAGCGAGTCTTTGAGATGCAGAGCAAGGGTCTTGGCTAACACCTTGTAAAGGCACCCACACCAAACTGATAGGGCAGTAGTCCTTGACATCTGACGACCTTCTCTTCTTAGGAACAAGAGAAATAAATGTCGCACTCAAACTTCTACACCATTGGTCGCCAGCATAAAACTCCTCAAACACTTCCATAACCTCCTTGCCCACAACATCCCAACAGGCCTTGAGAAATTTGGTAGGGAAACCATCAGGCCCCGGAGCCCTGTCATCCTCAAGGCTTTTCAAAGCACAAAGAACTTCCTCTTAAAAAAATGGCCTCTCAAGCCTTCGCTGCTGCTCCTCGTTGATTTCATCAAATTCAACACCATGCAGAATAGGCCTAATAGGCATCGGATCAGTGTAGAGGTTCACAAAGTACTGCTTTATGTGGTCCCTAATCACCCTTTGGTCATGCGACCACTCACCATCCACCCTAAAAAAATTGATAGAATTTGAGGAAAATCTCGCATTAGCCATCTTATAGAAAAATTTAGTGTTTTGATCCCCTTCCTTAAGTCAGGACACTCTGGATTTCTGCCTCCATGATATTTCTTCCATACGCACCAACCTCTGGTATTCATCAACTTCCTCCTTTCTACTTAGCTCATCTTCAGAGAGCTGCCCCTCCATCTCTTTAGAATTCAAAGAATCTAAAAGAAGAAGACAAGCACTTTTACGAGCAGCCATATCACCAAACTCCTTTTTCCACCTCAAAATCTTACCTTTAAGGATTTTCAGCTTCTAACCAAACTTAAAACTAGCATACCCTTCCACCCTAATTTCAGCCCACCGGGTTTTTAATTTATCCAAGAAACCAGGAACTTCAAGCCACATCAACTCAAAGTTAAAGGGGCGCGGGCCTAAGTCCTAAGAAAGACTGGGAGATGATCTAAGCCCAGATAATGCATAGCTTCTTGGACAATCATAGGGATATGATCCATCCAATCAGGAGAAAACAAAAATCTGTCTAGACGACTACTCACCCTCCTCTCTTGGTTATTTGACCAGGTGAATTTCTTCGCTCCATTGAGAGGAAGATCGACCAGCTCCTGATCTTCAATGAATTTATCAAAACACCACATCAAAACAAAAATTCTGGAAAATCCCAATTTCTCAGTAGGAAATCTCACTGCCATTGAAATCAGTGTTACTTTTATGGTTGACCTACTTTGATAAATCCAAACCATAGATAACCTGATCACTAGAGGCTTCATGATGCTTAATAGATATTGCATGTGTTACAATGAGGAGTCTGTTAGTCATCTCTTCTTGCATTGTAAGGTAGCCGCAGCAGTGTGGTATGATGTGTGTCAGTGTGTGTAATAGATTCAGCAAAGTTTGGGTGATCCCAGGGTCTATGAGAAGGTTGTTGGACAAATGGGCTTCTAGTGCTGGCAAAGGTCTATCTAAAAAAGGGAAGTTGTTACGGAGTTCCATGCCTTTTGTAGTGTGCTGGAGCCTATGGCTGGAGCGCAATGAGCGCTTCTTTGAAGGAGTAGATTCCAATCTGGCTAAGTTGGAGTACAAACTATTTTCCTTATTATTTAATTGGATTGCTCATATTCCGGATTTCATGGGATGAACTACCAGAACTGGGTTTTCGAATGGGAGTCTATAGTGCTCATTTAGCTCTGCCCTTTGGGGATGTACCTCTCATACGTTTCCCGGTTTTTTCTTTGAATAAATTTCATCTTTGTCTATCATAAAAAAAGTCGAATAGATGAATTTTTTTAGTTACTACAAAAAGAAAAATAGTTTAGATAAGCTGATATGCACCAAAATCATAAAAATATAAAATGATTAGCTGAAAAAAAGACATTGAGAAACATAGCAATGTAACAGCAAGAGCCCCTGTCTTGAAAACATGCCAAAGTAAATACTTCAATATAACTGCTTCACTGCAAATGGTACCCAGGCCCTCAGAATGGGTACTGTATCTTGTCTGGAACTGCAATTTGAAGGGAAAAGAGTTTGTTCTTAATAAATATCTTACACCAGTTAAAAAAAGAAGGGGTCAACCATACATGTAACCTCCATAATGCATGAAGTGTGTTAAAAAAATCTCGGTTGGCAAATAAAAAAAATCTCAAGAACAAAGGAGAGATCACATGCATCAATTGCTAATAACCACAATATGAGAGGAACAACTCAACTCAACTCAACAAGACATATCCCAACTACTTGGTGTCAACCACACAAATCAAGTTCGGTCATTCCATTCTATTAGAGCCATTCTTCCATTAAATCATAAGCACTCATGTCTCTCCACACTACCTCAGCCAAATCAAATTTGACCTCCTCATTGCATGTGACTGAACCATCTTAATCAATTTTCCCTCATCTGGTCATCTATTGGTGCAATCGCTAAGTTAGTGCAAATGTATTCATTTTTAATTCAATCCTTTCTAGGATTGCCACTCAGCCAACTCAACATTGTCTTCTCAACTACATTCATTCTATGTTTATTTTGCTTCTTGGCCATCTTTCTTCTCCATAAAAGCATGGCTGATCTTATAGTTGTCTTACAAGATTTTCCTCTAACTTTAATGGTGTATTGCATTGATCACACAGCACTCTAGAAGCACATCTCCACTTCATCCACCCCGCAAATATTCTATGAGCGGTACATCTCTCCAATCTCTCTTTCTCCTCTTTTTACTTAAATTGCATTCCATATATTGTTTTAGTCTGGCTTACTTAAAAACCTTTTGATTCTAACTTGAAATTCACCCTCTCTCTAGTCTCAACAATCAAAACTCTATTGTTAACAAACAACAAACATCTTGAGACCTCCTCATGTATATGTCTAGTCAACTCATCCATAACTAATACGAGGAAGAAACTCAATGTAGGCCACTTGCATAAATATGATAGAAAACTCACTTGTCTTCCCCAATTATTCAAACACTAGTTACCATTCCATCATACATATCCTCAACTAAGTCAATATATCTACTTGAGACCATTTTCTTTTCAAAACCCACCAAATGATCTCTCTCTAGATACTCTATCATATGCCTTCTCTAAATCAATAAAGACCAAGTGAAGAGCTTTCATCTTTCTAAACATTTCCATTAGTCGCAGCATGAAAATAGCTTTCAGTAATCAATCTCCCTGGCATAATTCCAGACTGGTTTTTTAATACTCTAGTTTCAACTTATCAAAAGAAAAAAATCTAGTCTCATGTGTTAGTCTATGCTCAATCACTCCCACCCAAAGTTTTATTATATGGCTCATAAACATGATCACATGATAATTGGTGCAAATCTGAATAACTCCCTTGTTCTTGTAAATAGGCACCAAGAGCTTTTCTTCCAATCTTCTGCCGTTAGTTAGTTTTAATGATATTGTTAAATAACTTTGTTGACTAGAATAAGTCATAGTCTCCCATATATTTTCCAACCTCAACTGAAATACCATCTAGTCCTAATGCCTCCCCTGCTTTCATCTTTCTTAATGCCTCATTTAGACAACCTAATTCTACAACGTACAACACTATTGATTACTATAAACTGACATTACCTGCCAGATTGTCATTTAATAATTTATGACAAAAATTCCTCATCTTTAAATTTGGAGTTCATTCCTTGATCATATGGGGTTGGTGTGGACTTTCCTGCATGAAAGTTAGAACCCTAATCTTTGGGTGGTGCTTACTTGGCTTGGAGGAGTTTCCTAAAGCTGTTTGGGATTATCTTCTTCTTCTTCTTCTTCTTCTTCTTCTTCTTCTTCTTTTTTTGATGAACCTGTTTGGGATTTTTATCCCTAGAGCCCCTTGCTAGAATGCCTGAAAGGAGAGAAATAGGAGGATCTTTGAGAATATTACCTCTAGTCAAGATGATCTTCAAGGCATTATACAACACCATCCATGATTGGTGTTCAATTTGAAAGGTTTACGACATCGACTGGTGGTACTCTTTAAATTCTAGGGAGAATTTTATGTCCATGAATTAGTCATTGGCTGGTTGTGTGTATTGTCTTTTATTTTATCTTTCTAATCTGTTGTGATTTTGCTTAGTTCACCTTCATGGTGAACTACTTTGTTCTCTTTTTCATTTCTCCTTAATAATATTTTTTAATTGTTTCATCTAAAATAAAATAAAATAAAAAATCTCCTTGTCTTTCACTATAACTCTAAAATCCTCACTCTCAAGTCTTGACACATCTAACATGGCCAAGGTCTCTATGTTTATTCTTCCTCATCCTGGCAAGTCTGTATACTTCCATTTTAACATCACTTGTACCTAACCTACCTTAAGTTCAGCCTCACTTACTACTTTCTTGGTTTCATTTAGCACTGTCATACCTTTCTAGTTTTTTAGAACTAATCCTTTTCGAAGCCTTATAACGAGACCTCTTAGCTATAATGGATGGTTGAACTTCTTCATTCCACAATTTCATTTTTTTTTCCTAGATGATCCTTAGTCGATTCTTCCTCACATTTTCCCTCCTGTTGTTCTAAATCGTCGACTAATTTCTATGACTATTGAGGGACCTTTTTACTTAATTGTATTCTGAAACACGGAAAAAATATTGGCTTATCAAATTCTCTATCGAGCCATAAAAAAGATACAACAAAAGATATAAACAAATCCACTATCTATAGGATGCTAAGAGAATTAGAAATCCTTTATTTTTGCAACCCCATCGCTCTTTTGATTTTGGAATGATTTTGTACCTCTCTCGCGGCCCGCACAATGCGTAACCCCTAGATGTCCAGTCAGCTGTAACAAAACCACTCATTCATGAAAACACAAGAGAAGCCATCGAGAAGCTACTAAACACCGTAAAATATTTTTGTCATTGGGATAGTGTTAAGGTAATAGCTATGAACAGGAAAGAGTAGAAGAATATCTTTCTCTTTCAGATCGGCCCGTTCTGTCATAACCTCCATGTATTAGGCATTGAAATTTGGATACTTGTAGATGAGGAATTCCATTCATTATGGTGTGTTCCCATATCCTTCTTTTTTTTTTTAACCGTAAGCTCCCAAGCAATGGGAAAAGGAAATAACATTGAAATGTATTTTTATTGACCAAATGCCTCCTAGAACCTATAATTGCCTCAAAAGTCCAATATACATACAATGGGGGATATACGTTACACCAGGATTTTTTAACCAAAAGAGAGATTTCAAGAAATGGCAGATTATCCCAAATCTATACCAAGGTATTAGTGGTGATTTTATTTCAAAAAGAAAATTATCTACTCCATCTGACTAGTTCCAGGTTTGAGTTTTGGGCAACCCATTATGATATGGATTAATTGCTAAAAAAACCCTAGATTCCATTTAGACCGATATTTATGTACAAAGAATAGGTCAATTTATATCAATCGTTCAAAAATAGAAAGAAGAAGAAGAAAAATCCTTGTCTTTAACTACAACTTTTAGATCCCCACTCTTAACACATCTATAATGGCCAAGATCCCTACGTTTGCTCTCCCTCGTCCTGACAAGTTTGTATACATCCATCTTAGCATCCCTAGTACTTAACTGATGAGGACATCAGGTCCAAGCGCGAGTTCCAAGTCTACCAAAGGAGGCGCAAGAGAGACATGTCAATGCTTTAGTTCCATTAGAGTTCGTTTTATTTATTTATGTCACTTTATGTCTCTTGTTGGAGGGGGACACATGTTAGTGAGGATACTTTAGTCTTTAAGTGTTATTTTAGGGTATTTTTGTTATTATTAGTAGTTTGAGGGTATGTTTGTCATGAGGGAAACAGTGAGGGGGTTCATTTTGTCCAATTTCTATTTTGTAAGACACCTAGTTATGGTTGCTCTTATGGCTTTTTCTTCCTTCTCCTATGTTTGCAAGTTGAGGAACCCTAAAGCCTTGAAATGGGTTTAGGTCTCCACCTAGTTAAACGCTAGTGGTGGAGGCCACTCCCTCCCCTTAGGTTAAAAGTCTTCTTCTCTATCATTTTCATTATATTTTTAATTTTTTTATAGATTTTATAGCTATTGAAACTGAGGTATCTGTAGCATAATCAACACCAACTGTTCTAAGTGTTGAACGATCCCATTACGAGTGAAAGTTTGATCACATCTGCAATTTAAAGAAAGTTATATTTGATTCCTTCAGTGTCAGGCGTTAACACAACTTCTAAACCAACTCTGGAAGATCTTATATCAACAGCAGGCCACCAAAGATTTGATCAATTTATCACATTTACTATCTTCTAGACATCCAGACGATTCTATCTGTGTGCTCCACCAGCAAAAGAAACCCCTTAAATTTCAAATCCATCTGGGTTATTTTAAACCAGGTGTGACATCAATCTACCAGATAGATTTTGAGAGATTGAATACTAGTAACTCACGACCAAAGTTTTGTTTGATTGAAGCCTTCTAAGACATTCGAGGTACCTGGACGATCCTCCCTGAGTGCACAAACTGCAGGATAAACCTCATCATAGAAGGCCCTCACTTGAGTTCTCCCACATCAGGTGTGAATACAGCTTGTTGAGTGTTTTTATGAGATTGCATCCCAACCTTTCTAGAAAATAGATTTTCCAAGGTATTAAGAACCCTTGGGCAAACTTAGCTTCTGGGTCCCACTTCCAAAAATTTAAAAAAAAAACCCTATACAGGGTTATTCAGGGCTGGCGGTAACACTGTTCCAGGGAGTTATTTTCTTGGACTTCTTCGAAACTTCAATCCCAAGCAACTACGATCTTGGAAGTTGATTGCAATCATCCTCAAAGGCATCAAGGAGTTATTCTGCATCAAATTCAGGTACTGGTTATTCAATTTTAGCTCTTTTTTCAAATTTCTGAAAGTAGACATATGTGGCATCTGGCCTGGAACTCAGTTCTAAATGACCTAGCCCAAACTGATCACCCATAAGTCTTTAGGATTGCCTAAATATAATATTATTTCCATCTTTATGCCTTTCAGATCATTCATGAAATTATTTAGCTTGTTTCCCTAATTTTGGCTTAATTTAGGCACTTTTGGGAAATTTTCAACTATTGTATGTTTTTTTGGGGCCTTGTTTAAATTTTCCCCATCACTAATTTGACTTAATAATCAAACATATTAGCTTGGTCTTTAATTGTTTATTATTTTGTAAGCCCTAATGCCTCTATTGCATGTTGAGCTCGATTTAAGAACTATCTGAAATAGCATGTGGACTTGCAAGTAGGAATCTTGTTTATTTTTCTTCATTACTTTAGTGATTTTATTCTGATCACCTATGCACAGACTCACTATCCTACATGCATGCTGCAACACTAAGTTTATGATAAAGATCATCATACACCTTAAGTTTAGCCTCACTTACTACTTATTTGGTTTCTTTTTAGCACTATCATACCTTTCTAGTTTTTCTTTAGACTTAATCTTTTACAAAGCATTATAACCAAACCTCTTAGCTATAATGGATGGTTGAACTTCATCATTCCACAGCCAAGTTCCTTTAAAAAATGATTGCCCTTTCCTTTAGACACTCTAAAGACATCCTTTATTATATTTAAATATAGCCAACCATTCCATTCCACATGCATAGGTTCTCTTTCCTTCCATTTTTCTTCATTTATCAATTTATTTCTAAATATCACTAACTTTCCCCCTTTAAGGTTCCATTTGTTTAGAAAATTAATCTCTCAATACTTTCTCTTTTATCTCTTAAATATAAACATCTAAAAACATTAACCTAACTTCATCATCTCACAACCAAATTTCTTTAAAAAATGACTATTCTTTTCTTTAGACACTCCAAGGACAACTTTCATCATAATTTAATATAGCCAACCATTTCATTCTTCATGATATTAGTATCACCTTCCATATTCTACTTTTCTTCATTTACCAGTTTATTTTTAAATATCACTAATTTTTTGCCCTTTTAGGTTCCACTTTGCTGAAAAATTAACATTTCAACTCTTTCTTTCTTATCTCTTAAATACAAATATCTAAAACCATTAACCTATGTTGTGTGGCTACACTATCTCCTAGGAAAACCTTGCAATCCTTACATGTTGACCCTTCTATCTTCTTAACAATGTTAAAGAAGTCTTTTTTTTTTTTTTTAATAATTGAGAAGAAAGTTTATTTGATTCCTATCTGATACATATTTAAAAGTCATTAAATGTTCCTCTTTCTTTTTATTCAAAATCAAATGCTATTGCAAATTTTGAGATTGAATATCCTTCCACATTCCTTCCTCCAAATCCGTCCTCCATGAACTCTCTCGTTTCCTTCACTAGTTTTCCCAACATGCCCATTAAGTCCTCTTCCATAAAGATTCTCTCTCCCCTTGAGAATTTCTTGAATTAATATATCCCTGTATTCATGAAAATATTTTTTCATGCTTTCATCTAGTTATACACACTTATTAAGTTAATCAAGTTTTATTTTTTTTTAAAGTGTATGTGAAGTTATCCTATCACTTATTCTTTAATGAAAACAATTGCATCCTTTTGATCTTTTCAAGTAGTATTTCTACGCCACATCTTTTATTGTCTTTGCATTTCACGTGTACCAAAATTTATAGCAATCGATTTTCTTTGCTTTTCCATTTACGTTTAGTTTCTTGTAGCCAAACTTCCTTCGTTTCATTGTATGTGCTAACTCCTAGGAAGCACAGACACTAATACGGGACACGGGTACAATACGATGTAGACACAAAGACGTGGAAATTCTCGAAAAACTAGGATACAATACAACATGGATACGTTAATTAATTTATATTTTTAGTTGTATTTTATGTTTAAAAAAATACATAACAAGCATCAAAATGTTTGAACATATCAAAAACTAATTTAAAAGCAATAATACATAGCAAAGAAGCACGTTCATACCCAAACAATGATGCTTAGTCTTTAGAGTACAAAGTCTTAAGAGTTCAAATAAATTACAACGAAAATGAAAAAGAAAACTAAAAGAAAGGAGAAGACAAGTCTTCAAGATCATCCAATCATGATCCTATATTCCCTTAATCACGATCACGATCACGATCACCAAGCCTTTCTCATGTTCCGCGAACTCTTTCTCTCATTTTCTTCTTTTTCTTCCTTCATTCTCCTCTTTTCCTCTTCTTCCTTCTCTCCTTCGCAAGGTTAGAGTTGTCAGTTTTGCAACCCGATGCCCCGCTTTCCCTTCTCTTCTAGCCGTTTTACAAAACTCCCTAGAATGCCATGCCAGGACCGTGTCTAAGCTGTGTAAAAAGAAAAAAAAAATCATTGACACGCTATGGACACACATACAGAGGTATCCCCCAACGTGTCCATGTCCAATACGTGTCAAACACGGACACACTACGGATTTTGGAGTATCCATGCTTTCTAGGCTAACTCCATACTTCAACCTATCCAGGTTCCTATGTTTAAGGCTACAAATTGGGCTAGGATGAGCTGGGCCTAGGTCAACCCAAGCTGATGCGGACATCAAGAATTGTGACACAGCCTCTAGAGTGTACCAACATAGGAGGAGGAGAAGCCTCAGATTTGGTTCGAGTAGGGCAGCTGCCTGGGATCAACATGGAGTCTTATCCAACTACGGCCAAGATACATCATGAGATCGTCATTGTTGTGTTACATTTTTCTTTTTATTATTTTATTTCATGTTATATGGATTTAGGACACGAAGAATTTTGGTTTTTATTTGGGACTTACTTGGGATTTTATATTTTTTATGGGTATATGTGGAAAAGGGGTTTACTTAAGACTTAGAAAGGGGGGAAATGGCTATTGTCGACAGCCCCTTTCTAATTTGTTTGGGGCATGTTGACAAGGAGGGTTTTAGGAGGTCTTCTCTTTATTTAAAGGGGGCAAAACCCCTATTGTAGGGATTGATCAATTGAATACTAATTTGAAAATTTTCAAGCTATCGGCTGAGAAGACAAAGACCTGCTACTGGACTTCCCTGCTACATGCGACTCCTAGCAGATTGAGGTGAGACTCCCCAACCTAACAGGATAGTGTTTACTTCATAACCTCCTCCCCATCTTCTTCCTCTCTCCTCTTCTTCTACCTTCACTGTTCTCCATTCCAGAACCCTAAATCCAACCCTTTATAATCTTTGCAACACATATGCAGCTGTCGGTACAAGGTCAAAACAACAAGAATTTGGGATTCATGTTTAAATGATTTGATAAAGGTTTTATGTCGGCTGTCTACCTAACAAAACCCTCCATTATCGGAGCTTAGGACCAATAACACACAAAATAGAATTAAAAAAAAAAAAAAATACTTCATTTGACAAACTTGCACAAAATGGTCACCTCAGAACCAAAACCAGAAGAGAATTTTGGACCGTTCTTATTCACAAAGTTAAATCAGCATGTATTATGATAAAGGACACGGAGCGGATGCAGTCAATAAAGGAAAGAAAAAGTGGTTAATCAGTCACATACAGGGCACACTTGTGGTCACCTCAGAACCAAAACCAGATTAGAATTTTGGATCTTTCTTATTCAAAGGAGTAAATCCTCATGTATTATTATATAAATACATGGGGCAGATGCAGTCAATGAAGTAAAGACATGCTAGTTAGTCAGTTACTTACTGGGCACACTCAGCTAGTTTCCCAAGGTTTTGGTTGTCCAATATTGCCAGAATCAACTTTTTGTTTTCATCCAGATACTGCATAAAGCATAAAAAAATAACATCAGCCTTGGATATACAAATTATTGGTACCAGTTTCATCAGAGAATTCAACATGGGAGATTTTTGAAAATATCAAGTGCCTTCCAGGTAGACTTAATGAAATCACGATAAAGACAAGTTGAACTTAATAGGAGCATCCATGCTGCGTTGACAGTAAGAGATGGACAGGTAGGATACTCGACTCTGCAAGTTACGGAAACAACAGTCATAATTTAAAAAGATTGAAGTATATCAAAATCAACAAATATTATTTCCCTTTGTGAGTGGAAAGCAGCATACAATATATATATATATATATATATATAGAGAGAGAGAGAGAGAGAAGGTGCATATACAAGAATACATACAAGAATACAGAAAGTAGATGATGGGAGGCACATCAACCTTCTTAGCTTGCTATCTTAACAGTTATATTGAAAATATGTTGGCAGACTATAATGGATGATTGACAGGAACAGCTATTTTAGGAAATAAAATTCATTAGTGCAAGAGTTCTACATACTAAAAGCGATTTGTATCGCATTATTCACAAGTAGACCAGAGAAAAATAATTTAAGCATGGTTGACCATGGTTGATAGGAACTTTTGTAGGCAGGCCTCCGATATATACATGAACATTTAGCTTGAATTTTGTAACGTCTCAGAGCCTCAGCTATGCACAACATAAGGTATCTTCTATTTGTACTAATAAAAACAAGTATATTCTTTTTCTTCTTTTTTTTGCTAATGTCTGATGTGAATGCTTGCCACTGAACACATGAAAAGCTTGGTCAGCATCCAGATTATTAAATCTGTGGACCAATCCTTGGCCTAGTCACAACTCAATAGTTAAGCAATTCCAGCAATCCCAGCCATCTGATTTAAGCAATCTTCTTTTCTACTGATGTACCAGTGCACAAATTACTCTTGAGTCTTGACCTCCCAAAAGAATGGTTAAATGGATGGTTTAGATAAAAACACAGTTCCATTTTAGTGTGGCGCTAAGGGGGGTTTGAGCCTTTGCCCCTTGCAGACTTGATGACGGCACATCCATGAGGAACAACAAGAAATTAGATGATCATGGGTGATCAAATGGGGTCTACCTAGAATTTTGTTTTTAGATTATTAGGTTTTTTATTTACTTAAGAGTTATGTTTTAGTAGAATTCCATGGTCTGGTGTGTTAGGGTTTAGCAAAGAAGATGAAGAAGAGAGTATTTAGGGAGGAATGATCATATGAAAAGTGTAAAGGCATCTCACAAACTTTCATATAAAATGTGGAAGTAGGAATACATGAAAAGGTAAACGTATTTTTTAAATATACCTTATAAGATCCCCAAAACATTTATACCCTTACATGTATGTATCTCTTATACAACAACACTCCCCCTCACGCTGGTATGTAGATATTAATAATACCATACTTACCTACAAACATTGAAAAACTGGAACACATAGTACATAGACCTTTTATAAAGAAATCAGCTAGCTAGTCTTCTATCTTTGCGAAATAAATGCATATTTGTTCATATTGAAGCTTTTCCTTGATGGAATGTTTGTAAACATTAATATGCTTGGTCCTATCATGTTAAACGAGATTGTGAGCAATACTAATTGCAGTCTTGTTGTCACAAAACAAACTCATGGGACCTTGTGAACTAAATCCCAACTCTCTCAAAAGATCATGAATCCATAAAATCTCACAAAACCCATGTGTCATGGCTCTAAACTCAGCTTCTGCACTTGATCTTGCTACAACCAACTGTTTCTTGCTTGCTTAAGTAACAAGGTTACCTCCAACAAAGGTACAATATCCAAACATGGACCTCATATTAGATACAGACCATGCCCAATCTCCATTTGTAAAGGCTTCAATTCTGAAATCATTTTGTTTAACATATAAAAGTTCTTGACCTAAACTCCTCTTTAAGCATCGAACAATGTGGTATGCTGCCTCAAGATGTTTTGTAGTAGGAGCATGCATAAAATGATTGACAATTCCAACAATATAAGAGATGTTTGGTCTCGTCAATGTCAAGTAGATCAACTTATCCATTAATCTTTAATACTGACTTATATTAATAAGCCTACTACCTTCATCAACTTGAAGATGATGATTAAACTCAATATGGGTCTCACAAAGTCTGCAACCCAACACACCAAAGTCTTGAAAAAGATCTAGAACATATTTGCGTTGTGATGAAAGTATACCCTTCTTGGACCTAGCAACTTCAATGCCTAGTAAGAATCTTAGAAGTTCTAGGTCCTTGATATCAAACTCCTTTCACAAGAAACTCTTCAAAGCATTGAATCTCACACTAATCATTGTCTATGACAACAATATCATCTACATATACAATGAGAGTTGTCACCTTGCCCCTTCTTATGCTTGATGAAAAGAATGTGATCAGCTTCTCACTGTTTATACCTATCCTTAAGCATGGCATTGCGAAACCTCTCAAACCATGCTTTAAGGGATTACCTGAGGTCATAAAGAACTTTCTTAAGAAAACATACTTTTCCTTTACCAACTGAATATTGAAATCCTAGAGGTAATTTCATGTATACTTCTTCTTCAATATCTTCATGAAGGAATGCATTCTTGACATTAAATTGAACCAATGGTCATCCCTAATTGACTGCAATCGATATCAATGTGTATAGAATTCATCTTTGCCATAGGGACAATGGTTTCTTGGTAATTAATTCTATATGTCTGGGTGTATACTTTGGCTATTAATCTGGCCTTATATTTTTCCATGGTACCATCAAGTGCATCGTCAAAGAAAACACTCATCTGCACTCTGTGGGCTCCTTTTCTCGGGGAAGTTCAACATCATCCTAAGTGTTGTTTTCTTTTTCTTCAAGGTCTTAATTTCCTCTTCTATTACTCTTCTCCACTATGGCTAAAATAGAAGACAAGGAGGTAAAGATAGCTCTAAACATGGGAGACAAAGAATCATAACACACAAGATTAGCAATGAGAGGATATTTGGTACAAGCACTTAAAGACGGGTTGGAGAAGCACACGAGATTCAGGGGCAACTCTTTTCTTTCTCCAAAAAAAAACCTCCATGAAATCTTTCACCAAAGCTCTTTGAATTACTACTGATACCTTATTTTGGGCTGTTACTATTGGTTCCTTCCTCCCTTAGCTACACTCTTCCACTGACTTGTTGCCACCATCACTATCAAAGAAATATGGAGGAACTAGAAAATGGATAAATGATTCATTTTCCCCTTAATGTCTACTCTCCCCTTAAAGATGAGGTTGCACAGATGAAAAAAAAAGGTATAGACTCAATAAAAATAATATCCATGGAAATAATACACTTCTGAATAGAAGGATGGTAACATTCGTATCCCTTATGACCTGGAGCATACCCAAAGAATAAACAATTAAGAGCTTAAGGATCCAACTTGGATCTATGAGACTAAACAATAATGCATGTGTGATCTCTAACAAATGACAATTTTTCTTTTCAACAACTCCATTTTGTTCAGAGTACTTGGACAAGTGATTTGATGAAAAATACCATGTTGTGAGAGATACAAAGAAAAAATAGTAGAAATATATTCACCACCAGTGTCTGAATGAAGAATCTTGATCTTAGAGTCAAACTGGGTATCAACCATCTTATGAAATAAATGAAAAACATTAAAAAAAAAAAACCTCATGTTTGCATGTAACAAATTTACCAAAGTAGTACGAGTATAATCAACAACAAAAGTAACAAAATATCAATAACCAAACAAAGAAGTAATAGGGGTTGGCTCCCATACATTAGAATGAACAATGAAAAACGGAAATGTACTACTACTAGTGCTCTAAACATAAGAAGAATGACAATGTTTAACGAACTCACAAGTTTCACAGTGAAAAACAGAAGCTAAACTCAACTACATAAAGAAGGAAAATATCTTTGTAGCAAAGAAAAAAAAGGGTGTCCAAGTCTATAATGCCATTGAAGCAATTAAGTCAACTCGGAGGGGGAAGATGCACTGACGGATGGAGTTGCCTGCTAAATTGGAGATGCAACATGAGAAACTCATCCATCAGATACAACCCTTGTTCCTCATAACCTCTACTAATCATTTACTTCATCTTCAAGTGCTGAAAGACACGATAAACAAGAAAAAGTAACTAAAATCCAAGGACTTTGTAAGATGATTCACATACATAAGATTAAGTTTAAAGTTAGGAACATGAAACACATAAGAGAGTGATAGAGATGATGTAAAAGGAATACATCCAATACTAGCAACAGAAGACAAGGAACCTCAACAATTTGAACCTTGTCCTAACCAGAACATACACAAAAAGAAGAAAAAAAACTAAACATACCAATTATATGGTGTGAAGCCCCTGAATCAATGATCCAAGAAGGACTCGGAGAACAAGAGGAGGCAGTGAAGGCATAGTATGGAGCCCTTGCGAAAGCTACAGAGGAATTCGAAGCAGCTCTAGAAGATGAATCCAACCGGGTCATAAGATGACGAAAAGTCCATCTCCTCTCTGGTAAATCTGGAGCCAGAAGAGGACTCAGTATCTATGGATGAGACAAGAGGAGTTATTGTAGGCAAAATCTTTGTAGGTGTGGTAGTATATGCACTCGAATGCCCCCACTACTAAAGCAAGAAATACTGCCATAACCACCACCATGAGCATCATGTTGTGGCCTCCCATATAGGTCTCAACAATGCTCCTTCAGATGATGGGAGCGACCACAATGCTCACAGCAAAGTCTATCTCGGTCATTGAAACCAACACTAAACCCTCTAGAGCCTCTACTACCATTAAAGCCACCTCGCTATGACATGAAGGCAAGAGAAAACCTCTTCAATGAAAGGAATAGACTAAGCATATCACTGCTACGACACTGATCACGATGAATGTAGGAGTAACCTCAGATAGGGATTGAAGTGTATCACGACTAAGAAGCTGGTTGTCGTGCCCTAAAACCTATACCAGTAGGATCTTAAATTTTGGCACATGACATTACATCATTCATTCAAATCCTATAAATTGCCCAATAAATTTTTCACTTTTCTTTTTCATTTATACACAGTGGAATTTCATATTAAAAACCATAACCATTCACATCCCATAAATCTGACCTGAAAATAGAATCCATAATCCTAAAAGATAATCCATAAACATAGTCTAGCATTCCCAATAAAATAAACCAATAGTCTGACATAACTAAACCATCAACTGAAATTCACATAACAAATCCAAATACTGAAATCCACTAACTTATTACATCCTGTGAAATTAAATTGAAATAAATAAAGTCTATAACTGAAATAACTAAATCAAAGTCTCAATGTTTCATGTCATAATCAAAATCCATCAATCTCTCCAATCTTGCCTATCTGAACTGCTACGCAGCTACCTCATCATCATTTGTGGTGTCAAACTGGGGTAAGCTTGACAAACTCAATAAGAAAATAGTAAACTAAATAATCATTAGATCAAGACTTAGCACGAATCAAAAAACAAAACAGATAGTTGCATACTTTTAACAATATACGGAACTAAACAGTCTAATCATATAAAAACATATACTGAACTAAAACACTTAAAAACATATACATGTGGATGGTCTAAACAGAACAAAACAAAGCAATTAATAAAACAGATGCATATAATAGAACTGAACATAACATAACATATAAATTAGATATATAGCCAATACAAAAAACAATTACACTATTTAATACCTGATGAAAAGGGCCAGATATATTATTTAATCCCCGATGAGAAGTCACCTAAGCACATAACCATAGAACATCTTTACAAATCAGATTTTTCAATAACTAATAAGGTCATAGAACATTCAAATAAAAAATCAAACAAATAGGGATCTTTCAAAACGAGGAAAAGTGTCTCTAAGATCCTAAGAGATCAAAACAAAAACTAAAATCACTTGTGTTCTTTTGAAGACAGAAAAACCCTTTTTAAAACGATACATTCAAAATTTTAAACTAATCAAAATGATTGAAATACCTTGTAGAACATAAATCAAAACAATCTAAAACTTAGGACACTTGCAAAACAAAACATGGTACTTATGTGTTCTTGAAAACCCAAAAAATCATCTTTGAAAACTATTGTTCTTAACCTAAAAAAATAAAAATAAAAACAAGAGTAGATCTTTGCAAAACAAGATTGAAGCACATCTATGAACCTAATAGAATGAAAACAGAAGTTAGTTTAATGTTCTTTTACAAAACCGATTTCCTTGTTACAAAACATCAAAACCGGAGCAAAACAATCGAAATACTTTTCAAAACAAGATTAACAAAGCTCTAAGAACCTATGGAATCAAAACAAAACAATAGTTTATACGTTCTCTTACCTTTTCTTGTGTAAAATCGTTCCAAAGCTTTTGTTCTTCAGAAAAATCCCAAAACTTTTGCAAAACCTAGCTTCTTCCTCTTCTTTTATCCTCCTCTTGCTCTTGATCTTTTCTCTAGGGTCTCTAGGTCTCTTTAGGTCAAAACAAATCAATTTATAGACCCCCAAAAGGTCTCACACGCTTTTAGAAACCTAAAAGGAGAAAGGAAGTTGCGTTGCAACTTTCCTGTTTTGATCCCGAAACAAAGTGATCGATCGAGGGAGTGCCCGATCATCGGGCTTCCTGGTCGATAAATTGGGGGTCCTCCTGATCGATCGGGCCAGAGTCCAATAATTTTTTATTTTTTTACCATTGTTCACTAAAACCTCTAAAACTTTTTTCATTTGGTGTCCATTTCGCTCGCCATTTATTTTGTTGGATTCTAGACTTCCGTACCTATCTAATGACATAAATCTTGCTCACAGATTCTTCCTACATTTCTGTTGGTGTATCTCTAAAGTTGTGCAAATTTATAAATCAGTACATGTGCATTTAAGTGGTTTTAAGTGTGTGTGGAACATATATATCATGCGTGTGCAAAATATTTGCGAACAGGTGCGGGGTGTTACATTCGCTCCTAACTAACTTGAACTCTTGAATAAGGCCCGCAAGCAATTCAATCACATGGCTCTTCTCAAAAAACTTCTAGTAAAGAGCAGGAAGAGCCTTATAGTGATTTACCTCCTTCCAAATACGACACAAACTAGAATAGCAAGTGGAGACTAACTGATCGACTTGCTTCAACTATCACACCCACTGGTGCAACTCATAAACCCACGGAAGCTGACTCACTTCTGAAAAGCACCCTACATCTCCTTGGATGACTTTAAAAACAATAAGTGTTTGTTAATGTTAGGTTACATAGAATGAAGCAACCATGAGACAACCAACGTATCTTTTGCACACCATTTCAGAAACATAGGATCCTTAGGATCGGGGGTTACAAGTTTTCTTGTGATATATACCCACTTGCCCTTTCCCAAAATAGACCATCAGGCTGATTGTGACCAAACCAAGTAATTGGTCCCACCAAGCTTCATAGCTGTAATCGGGGCATTCGTATGGTCTCGTACAATCCCAAGCTAGGAGCACTCGAGGATGTAGGAACTGATTCAGTCTGACTAACTTCTGACATTGAAGATCAATATAAACAAGGCTGTAAACAGAATGGAATAACCACGGCCAACAAAATACAACCCACTGCACTTTTGTCAAACACGAAAAAACACCACAACAGAGAAAATCCAACACAAGGAAACTAGGAAAGAGAACCACACTCCAATATCACCACACAGGCTGAAATCCACAGTAGAAGCACCATGAGTTCAACAAAGAACCACTGAAGAAGCTATGGCTGGTCACCAAAGTCCAATAAAAGCAGCTAGGGGTGACAACGAGCCTAGCTGAGCTGAGCTTTGCCCAGCTCAGCTCAGGCTTGTCACACAAAAATCAGGCTCAGGCTCATCACGAGTTTGATAATCAAGCTCGGCTTAGGCTCGGCTCAGCTCACCAAGCCCTTATGAGTAAATATTCTCAATGTATAGGGTTACAATTGGCACTCAAACAGAGCCACCAATTCAAAACCATTACATATCCCCCCCCCCCAAAAAAAAAGCAACAGTTGTCAGCTATATTCATGTGAGTGGTCAGAATTCAAGAGAAAAACTGTTTAAAATAATTGATTTGACGTACAGAAAAATCGTTTGACAGCATGCATTAATATATTCTTCTACTATTGAATGTATATATAATGAGTGCTATCATTTATTTTTTTATATAAGTGATATGACTTTGAACCATGGCTTTAAGAGTGATATGACTTTGGTTAACAAAACGTGCTCTCATAATGAGTGACATATAAAATATGATATGTATATATAAATCCCTAACGAGCAGAGCTTCAGGCTGAGCTTGTTATGAGCCGAGCACTGAGCTGAGCCGAGCTGAGCTAGCTCGGCTCATTACCAGCCCTACAAGCAGCCTACAAACAAAGACTGCAATGTATCACCACACACAGATGTATTCAGGCTTACATAAGTCTCCAATCACTAATAAACAACCAAACAACATCCCCATCGAATGCTCAAAACACAATGAAATTTAGAGAAAATTGTCCCAAAAAATGAGGCAAATTCAAAGACCAAAAACATGCAAATCAATCACCTAAAAAACTCTTCATAGCTCTTCAGATCAAATAGTTTTCTAAGATCTGAGAAAATCTCAGAAATTTGTGAAAATGCATGAAAAATCTTAAATTGATTCAAACAAACTCCAAACCAGCACAACAAAACATAGAACATTTGGATCTACACAAAACTTGAAACATTGTCACTGACCTGGCAGGTCCGTATAGATGGTGGCATCATCCATACAACATGACATCAGCAAGTTGGCGCAAAAAGCTTCAAATTGGTTTTTGGACCTCGGATCTGTGATGGAGCTCTGATACCAAGTGGAATTTAGTGGTGTAGGTGCTAGAGTTTAATAAAGAAGAAGAAAAAGAAGAAGAAGAAGACGATGAAGAAGAAGAGAGTATTTGGGGAGGAATGATCGTATAGAGTGTGTAGAGCCCTCTCACATTCTAACTTTCATATGAAATGTAGATACAAGAATACATGGAAAGATATATTTACAAGTATACCCTATTCAGTTCCAAAGACATTTATACCCTTACATGTATGTATCCATTATACAACAACATTATTAAGAGCAAATTAACCAACTCCCCCAAAACCTTAAGGTTTTAGGAGATACAAAAATTAATATAATTCAACAACCACTTAGGAGGAGCACTGTTTTCTCCAGGGAACACTCGGGGAACCAGGTGCAAGTCCACAACACGTGCACACACATGCAGTACTACTTCCAAGGGATTCAAACTTGTGACCTAACCTGACTCTAATACCATATTAAGAGTAAATTAACAAACTCTCCCAAAACCTTAAGGTGTTAGGAGTTATAGAAATTAGTATACTTCAACAGTTTTCCAAGTTTATTGGGTTTTATCTTTTTGAGTTGATAATCCCATAACTTACTTTTAGCCCATAATATCCAAGGTTAGCTAGATTTTGGTGTCTTTAGAATTTCCTTTCCAACGAGACCAAGATCACGCAAATCCAAGGTAATTTCGAAAAGTTATGACCAAATTATTGAAGGGATACCACTATGTGGATAAATAGGTAATTCACAGATTCCCCATCTTCCATACATAGCAGACACACATGAGGTCATAGACACCAATTTTTCCTTCTTCAGTGAAGCATGTCACAATAATTGATCTTCTCATGTGCGACTTCCCAACAATAAGCTTCATACTTAGGAAGGGCAAGATTATCCCACATAACCTTATGAAGGAAAGGAAAATTATAGGAAGGAGGACCATATCCCCAGAATACACTTCTAGACACTCATTCCAAGTGGGGCAATTTGTCCTTCCCCTTCTATGATGAGCCCATGAGCCAAAATCTCATCTATCCTTATCCTACTCATTGGGTAATCCTAAGCTTCCACTATCCATATTTACACCCTTACTATTATAGCATTCGTTCATTGGTCTGCAATCAACTTGCCTATGTGAAATAGAGCTAGTAAAGAAGGTCTAAAATAAGAAAGATTGAGATGATGACGGGGAAGAGAAAGGGAAAAGAATATATAGGTGGAACAGTAGGCCCAAAAACCCAATCCAAATGTCCTCATTGTCACTTTGAGGCAATAACAAGTTTACAATTGGCTCACACATTTTGAGCTTGAAGGACCATCCTAGAAACTCAACAAACCCCAAACCTCTGTAAATTACTATAAAGGCCTATATGGTACTCAACTTCATGACTTATGTCATGTATGAGTACAGTGTTGGTTAGATTCATTAACAAAAAATTTCTTCTCATCGAATTTCTGCTACATTCATCAACTTACAATGGTATTAGATTCAGTCAGTCAAAGAGTTCAATCTTACCATACCAGTTTTTATACACACTGCATACATACATACACATAACATCAAAACGTTCTTGGTGGTACAAATATGAAATAATTGATTTGGAAAAAATAATTAGACATTACTATATTAATATTAAAATATTGTAATGCTCCAAGAATAAAGGGATATCAGCCACTACAAGAGTGATACAGTTAATAATGGCTGTTATTTGCAGAGCTATCTAAAAATATAAAATAAGTACTATGGCCCTAAATCTTATAACACTATTCTTAATACACTTATAACAATTTCTGTTAAAACCATGTAACAGGACAACAATTTATATTAGAGAAATCCACTTGCAATGTTCCATAGACTCTTCCAAATGGATGAACTATCCAAACCCGACACATGTTGGATTCCCATACACCATAAATTGTGGTGCAACCCTTCGGGATTTCCCTATTCTTTTCAATTCTCACTTACATGACATAAATTAACACCTACCACGTATTGTGAACTCAATCTTTCCAAAACAAGGTTTGTGCATGGAAAGATAACACTGTTACATTTATCTTGCCCTAGTTTGTTGGTATATGAGACTTTGTATATACCGTCCCAGTGTTCAAATCAATACAGTCCTATTTTCTTTCTCCACTATTTAAATATTCTACCAAGTCCTTGAAACCTATCTTTTGGTAGCCAAACTTGAGACTGCACAACCATGTCAGATTGACACATTATCATTATCAATGCAAGATAGTCCAGTTGGCATAAAAAAATTATAACCAAGGGTGTGCAGATAAGTTTAAAAGAAGAGGAAAATCTCACGGGGAAGGGGAAAAATACATCATTTAAACCACTAAAAAAGCAAAATAACATTTGACATCAACAGCCAAGAATTTCTCAAAATCTACAAGTTCAAAGAAACGAGCTTGGGAATTCATCCTCAAAATGTGAGAAATTGTCCTTATGTTTCAGAATTCAGACCTTTTTTGTGTATTTTGAGAATGTCTTACTCAATTCAACATATAAGATAACGTCTTCTGTGCTTTGGTCCATTGGGGCATTAAATGAGCATTTGGATACTCTTTTTTTATTGTTAAAAACTTTCCCAACCAGTGTTCCATGGACTGTATTGAGAAGTCAACAGAGTTTCAGTTTTACCGGGGACACACAGAGTTCACTGAGTCCACAAAGCCTATTTTTTAAGGTTTTCCGATTAAACTCATATCTGTATCAATGCAAAATAGTCCAGTTGGTAGAAACTTCCTACAACTAAGGGCATGCAAATAATTAAACTCACTGAGGAAGGAAAAAAGGATAATCATAGAAAGTTCTAACGAATAAGAAAACATTTGACATCAACGGCCAAGAACTTCTCAAGAACTTCTAGTCTGAAGAAATTTGATAAATTTGGGAATTCAGCCCCATAAAATGCAAAATAGTATCCTTATGTTTCAAAAATCAAACTTTTGTGCATGTAAGTGGTGCATGCCTAATTCAATTAAATGTGCTTCAGTTCATTGGGACGTTAAAAGCGTAATTGAGTTCTTCTTCTGATGAAAACCTTCCAACTACATACTGGATTGAGAACTCAATTCTGTTTCAGTTCTACGTGGGACACACAGAATTAATGCCCAGTTCCAAGTTCCTTAATCTTGGGAAGGTAAAGCATATAACGAAAACAACTTGAATCGGCGAAAAAATTCCAGTGATTCCAGAGTCCAACTTAAAGAAATTCATGGATTATAGGAAATGAACAGCTTCAAAAGCAATTCATGCAACATCATCGAACCAAACACACTCCATACGAACTTCCAGGATCAAGCAAACAGATGAACAGTATTTAAACCCGAAAGAGAAAAGAAAAAAATTATTGAGAAGAGGACAGAGTGAAGAGTAGGCATAGCACCTTTTGAATCTGTTCCGTTGTGATGTTCGTCGGAGGTAATGAAGGAATCGCATGAAGCATCTGTGCTGGCTGCTGCATCTCGTCTTCTCCGTCTGTGGTTCTACGAGAAATCTTACAGAGCGACTTAAGATGAGAGAGTCAGGGAGAGGGTGGAGGTGAGAGAAGATTTACGAAGTCCGTCGGGGTTGGGGGATTCTGGAACACTCTCGATCTCGAAATGTAAAAACACCGTTTTTAAATGCCCTAACCTTTAAACGGAAAAACGTTTATTTGGTTTGCCGCCCGAGACCGCTTTGAGATTGGAGAATGATTGTCTGTTTTGAGACAGACCTCTAAAGGTGTGTCATTGATTGACACATGATGTGTTTTGAATTTGATGTCTTTTATTGACCACCTACTTTTCCAACTGAACACTTTTTTGGACCCTTTTACCCCCAAACCAACACATGTCTGTTTATAATTCACCATATACACTACAGAGGCATTTTTATCACAGAACATTTGATTAGTTTTGGTAATTATGATTAAGGATCAACCTAATTACAACCTATAAATGAAATGTTGCACCCAAGTGTCAAACAGCCATAAGGTGATGATGCCTCAGTCCGGAGGTCAATGATTCTGTCACATGACATCAGAACCATTGGATATGTAGACTGTCCTTTCCTTATTTTTTCCCTGTTTCAATAGAGATATTAGATGGTGGTAATCATGCATCCAATCAGCCTGATTTTATTTATTAATTTGTTTGCTTGTTTGCAATTTTGAACCTATTTAAATTTTTTATCAAAAAATAAATAAATTTAAATCATGAGAACACTTGAACTACAACTGAACTATAAAAGTGGAAAACCTACTTCTTTTTTGGGTAAAGTATGAAAGTAACAAACCTAGAATGCTTGGGTTTGAATAAAACCTAACAATAAGAATTTGCATAAAATTTGCTTAATAGCTTCTAGAATGCTTGGGTTTGTCCAATCAGTAAAAGGTTTTGGCAGTTTACTTGACCAGTTTACTAATAAAGTTAGTAAAACATCAAGAGATCGTTCCGGATTTGGTAGGACAACTTAGAGAGTAACTAAAGTTGGGATGACATTAGGGTTGTTGCATCATAGCCAAAAGTGAAAAGCATCCCCAAAAAAGTGTATATCACTTTTTTGGTGCTGATGTGTCAGCCCTAATGTCATTCCAACTTTAGGCATATCACTTTTTTGGTGCTGATGTGTCAGCCCTAATGTCATTCCAACTTTAGGCACTTTCTAAGTTATCATATCAAATCCCGGTTCAAAAAAAAGTTCATTGGAAAAGAACATGCTAATGCAAGGTTTGATTAAAGCACTGTAGAAGATTTAAACTCTTTAATTGGTACTGTAAAGAGAAAATAATGCTACTTGCAACGAAACAATGAGTCATTAGAACCCCAAAGAATTATGTACGAACAATTCATGAACAAATAGGTGCGATGGAGTCAGGGCCTGACACATCAGCACCAAAGAGTGATAAGCACCCCCCAAAAAGCGCAAGTCACATTTTCGGGGCTGAAGTGGCCGCCCTTGATGCCATTTGCACTTATTCGTTCAGGGGGTGTTTGTACCAAATGAAAGCTCTATTCGAACTCATAATAATTTTGTTTCAGTTTTTAAAGGTTTTGTAAGTACCAGACACATTTAATAGACTCTACTTATGTGAGTGTAAATGTAAGGCTGGGTCAAATTTAAAAAAATATATATTCGTAATAGGTCATCCTCCTCCCTGACTCTCTTCAGCCCTTAATGAGGACCGATCATTTAAGTTTGCGTGCCTCTAAGTTTTAGTAAATTCAGTTTTATCAATATTTTTTTAACATTACGATCTATCCATTCTAAGCATGAACTTCTCAAGTCTCTTCTTATTACTTTAATCCAAGTCATTTTTACAGTTCTTTTATGTTTTTTCACACCTTCACATGTACTATATCACTCCTCACTATCGGAGTTTGGTCGCACATGACCATACCCTTTCAATTGGCTTTCTTTCATCCAATCACCTCTTGGTGAACCCTACATACTAAGATATTTTTGAAAAATGAATTGAACTCAAATTAAAGTATCATATTAAATAAGTTAAAATAGAAATAAGGGACCAAACGATGGTTTGTATGTGTATGTGTTTAAATATTACTTGAATCCAATCATTTAAGTTGCATAAAATAAAGACCAAAAATAGATAAAATAAAAATTGGTGATGGTTTTTTAACGGGTAAATGGATTATGTTGCAGTGGTTTTTCAATTGTTTAGATAATGGAGGGATGATCGTGAGTTCTCCAAGGATGATAAACAGAATGTTGAAGGAAGATAGTTGGGTTTGATTGGTCATGAGATGAGCAAATTCATTGGGTTATTTAATGAGACATCCAAGTAGCAAATCACAGATAAGATCGGGTACTTGGGCTTTTGTTGTAGAGAATATTCATGACCATTAAAAAAAAAATCTGTGATGGTTGCTCAGTAAACCTACTCATCTTGCTATTTGTGTTTCATTCATTGATGGTCTTTCCCATGTGAGTGTTGTTGAGAAGTTGTGGAGAGAAGGAATGAGAAGGGAGAGAAAGGGCCTGGTAGAGTTAAGAGCCTGGTTTGTGGAGAGAGAGTGGGTTGTCCACTATTGCAATTATTCATTTCTTTTCTTTTTATTTATTTAAAAAGTGATATTTTTTTATAGGTAAACGTTAGTGGTTAATTTTTTATTAGTAAGTGAAGACGGTCCAGGTTTGTAGGTTTGTGGTATGACACCCAAAGATTTTGCCAACTTAGCAAGTTAGCATCTTCAAAAAGAGATGGATTTGTTAACCTTCACTCATAGACTTCATATTTTTCTCATGTGTGACCAATACAGATTAGGTTATATAGCTGATTGTAGAGAGATTGTAAGATAGGATCCACAAGGAATATTACAAAAAATGGACATAAAGAAGAAATTAAAAATAAAAAAAAAAACCAACTCTCTAGATGGTGTGCTTCCCTGGACCACCTTCTAACTACACTGCATTCAAAATCTAGTAACCATTAAAAAAAAACCCTAGAGTTGCCTCAAGATTGCCCTGTTCCAAGATTCAAGCATGTCAAGGGATCGTTGTCGACCAGATTGTTAAAGTTCCACTAATGACCCACGTGATCCTCTCCAGATTGTTAAAGTTCCACTAACGTTCAGCAAATTTCAGTGGTTGACATGTGACAAAAAAAAAAAACAAATTTTGTTGATTTTTTCACTTGTCGACCATCGAAATTTGTTTGACATTAGCTGAAATTTAACAATTTAGCATATCTCTCTCCTCCTCAAGGTTTTCCCTTTCCTTTTTCCTGTTATGTCAATGGGTCAGTAACGGATGAATAAGGTAATGGACATTGGGATACTTTGTTATAAACCCAAGTGGTAAGACCTAATTACTTGACAAATTTTCATCAATCCTAACCTATTGGTTAGGTTGGTATCAGAGTCCACACCACTCCCAAGTTCGAGTCATGAAAAGCATGACCCAAAAGAGGACAATGTGGACCAGTAAAAGCCACATGGTGAAAGAGGCTATTTGGACAAGGGACTAGAGTGAGTGCCTCTATAGAAGAGTAGGCCGACATGAACATTTAGTGACAGCATAGTGTAGTGTTATGACCCAAGTAAGGGCCTAATTGCTTCTCTTTTTTTGTTAGGTATGACCGGCCTAACTGCTTTCGGGGAGGAGGAAAGAGTGAAAGGGCTACAAAAGATGAGGAGCAGCCCACCCCCTATAATCATCTAAAATGATTGTAGGTAGCTCCGGGGGAATGCCGGTGGTCCATGACAGAGACCCAAAGCCTCTACGGCCTTCTCTAGTCTTAGAAGTTTGCCACCTTGTGTGCTTCCCTAAAGCATGACCCACAATGAATCTATGAAACTATGAAAGTTGTGTGCCTAATGATCATCTTTGTGTCCTCCTCAAGGCCACTTAATGTCCAAGGGATTGAAGTGATGCCCTTGATGCAGTTAATAACTGTCTTTGTGTCGCCTTCCAACCAATATTTTCATTCAATTTGTATCAATGTTTCATGACCTGCAAGGTTTTAAGCTACTCAAACCGTGTCTATTCTAATTAGGAAAGCTTTACATTTGATTGTTGCACCATAAGAACCATGAGCTAAGCATTCAATCAGTTGATTGTCTCCATCCATCAAAGCCGATTTCCTGGAGCACTTCTTTCTGGAGCAAGAGCATGAAGCACCAGGCCGTCAAATGATGTTATATTTGAATTATATTTAAGATTCAAAATGAATCATGTGTTATTTATATGTGCATTATGGGCTTTTTAGTTATGTAGACCAAATAGGCCCACATGAGTTACTTAAGCCCATGAGTGTGTTTAAAGATTTGAAGGGAACTTTGAATGAAATGTTTTGTTTAAAGTTTAGTGTTTCCCTCTAAAACAAAGTACAATTCAACTCCCAAAGGCTTTTGCCTTGAAAGTTTAGTCCCACATGGGAAGTGGGGAACTTCAATATCCACTTTATAAATAAATGCAAGACCCTAAGGGGTAATGGGGTTAAAGAGGAGAGGGGAGGTTGGAGATGTTTGTTTGCATATCACATGTGCACACACCAAGCCGAGCCAGGCCGTGGGCATGGGTTTGGGTGTGGGTGATGTCTGTTTGTTTACACGATTACAATTACAATTGATTTCTTATTTAGTTGATATTATATATGGTAATATTGATTGACACATTATTGAATCAAGTGAATTTATTGAGATTAATTATGCATTTATTATTTTCCTAAAGAGCCTAGCTCTTCATGGAAAGTATGGGTGTATGTGATCATCATCTTCTATAATAGAAGATGAGGAGAAGGAGAAAACACACAGAAAAAAGATTTTGTGCGAACCACTCATTCTCCTTCTCTATTCACTATAATTTTTTTTTCTTTTGGTCTATATTGGTATTCATATATGTTACTCCATTGACACTAGAGGTTGGTCTGAGTTGTTTAAGTGAGTCTCTGTTAACCTGTGCGGGGTTTACTAGAGAGGTTGGTGTTTCTAGAGGTGATTGTCGATCAAGTCTACCGTACCTACGACAGGTCGGCGAATATCACTTTAAAGACAACATTTTATACGTGCTTAATCACCAGCCGATAAGTTGTCTTTTACTCTTTTAATTTGCGGATATTGATTTGATACATATTCTATTGGATTGCATCTATTACATATCAGAACCTGTGAGTTGATACATATCAGTTAGTATCATCATTTAGTTATGTCAAATATTGAATTGCCTTGTTATTTGAAGAATTACGTTTCAGAGTTGCTACAAACCTAATTACTATTTACAATCTTAAAGTGATATTTCTATTGAAATTGTGATATGGATTATTCTATACCCGACGTATCCAAGGTAGATCCATTCAATGGTTCATACTTTAAAAGGTGACAAAAGAAGGTTTTCTTCCTACTCGAGATGACCAATGTGGCCTATGTTTTGTTTGAACCGAGGGTTTAAGAAACTAAGGACTAATTAGAACTTGCACCGCTAGGGACAATTTTGAACTGGAACAAAGCAAACAAAATATGCTTGAATGTTATACTGAATACACTATCGAGTGAACTGTATGACCTTTACTGTGTAGAAGAATTTGCTAGTGATGTCTGGGAGGCCCTAGAGAAAAAATATAAAATAGGGGATGAGGGAAATAAAAAACATGTGATCAAAAACTTTATGAAGTTTAAAATGACAGAGGATAAATCTGTCTTTACACATATTCATGAGTTTTAGAATTTGGTAACTCAGTTTGAGGCATATGGTATGCCTTAGGTAGAAAAATTTGTGGCAGGGGTTCTTCTAGAGAAATTACCCCCTTCTTGTAAGGATTACCAAAACAATATGAGAAGAAAAAGAAAGAATTAATAATTCACATTCGTTCGGAAGAAAATAATCGACTGAAAGCAAAAGCCCAAAAATCCAAAGAAATGGTAGTTCACACAAATGTTGTAGAGAATGAAGGAAACTAGAAAGTTAGGAAGGAAAAC
>JAOXJP010270021.1:0-20249 GCA_025762735.1 Platanus orientalis | reverse complement strand
GAGACAGGGCATATTTGATGGAGCCCCTTATCAGGTTTAAATAGATGCAATCAAATACCCTCTTCGTCAGGTCACATTAATTAACGATGTTTGTTGATACTCACCACTAAACAGGAGATAGTGGTATCCTACCATCGAATTGTAGATGGGTTCATTATGTTCTTTTATGTTGCATGCTATCTAGCAGTACTTTATGTATGCTATATTTTTGGTATATAATTCAGTTATCTACTATCTATCTTGCAATACTTGTGGAAAGATTCAGGTATTTGATTCAACAAGTCTCATATATGTATGTTTATTTTGCTATTTGTACAGTTCAATTCAATATTTCAGTTTTGATTATATTTATGTTCAATTATGTTTCTTTATTTTTGTTCTGATCTAGTATTTGCTTTTTTATAGGATATTGGTGAAGACAGGTTTTCAACCCAGGTCTGTGGTACAACACCCACCAACTTTACCAACTTTGCCAACTAGCATCTTTGATTATAAGCATTATAATCATTATTTTTTGATAGGTAATAATTTGTTTTATCTTAGATTATAAGCATTATTTTTATATGTAAAATAATTTTTTTTTGTTAAGTCATGGGTATGGAGTTTGTCAATCCCGTGGTTAAACAGAATATATATATCTTGTAAGTCTCAAATGTGTCAAGGATCAACATCACATCATGAAGATTCAAGAGGACTAAAGACAAGAAGATCAAGACATGGAGTTGGGCTCCATGTGCATCATCTAAGCCAAGGTATATGTATACATTATAGGCATTTAGGATGCAGGAGTAAGCCCCAAGGTGGCTTTGGCATGTGTACAGCCAATGGCCAAATGCCCAGGTGAGATGCCTAAGTGAAGACCCCCCAAAAATCCCCATATCTTAGTTTATAGGACTCCCTGACTAGTCTCTAAGTGCCTGACTGGTCAGGATTCTCAGACATGGGTCCAAGAAAAGGACCAGTCAGAGATGCCCCATGTGCCCTAGCCCTGATCAGTCTTCAAATGCTTAACTGATTAGGGCACTCAAAAACAAGCACCCGAGGGAATTGCCCCTTGAGGCCTGACCAGTCAAGTGACAGGTCTTGCCTTGACCGGTCAAGCGATAGGTCTTGCCTTGACTGGTCTCCAAGTGCCTGACTGATCAGGGATGCAAATCTGGTTTATGAAAACTCCATTTTTAATCAAGGTCCATCATTATTTCCCCATTTTAGGGGATTCGAATCCCATGGTTGAGAGTGGATTATGTCCATTATAAAAAGGAAAGGTTTTCCTTCGGACAAACATTTTAAACATTTTTAAAGAGTGTAAGAATCATTGCCAAATTGGAGCCTACATTGAATGAAAACTTTCTCCTCCGCTGTTTTGAGCTTTGAAGCCATTCTACCTTATGAGAAACACTCTTTACTCAACTCTCTCTCTCTCTCTCTCTCTCTCTCTCTCTCTACCATTAGCTAGTATACTTGAAGAGAGTCACTTATGGGTTGTCCCAAGAAGAAACCCTTGGTTAAGCTCTAGAAGCTTAATAACCAAGGCTTGAAGCATTGTGGGTGAACTAAGGCACACTAGCTCAACAAGGAGCACTTCCACCTGGTATAGTAGCAACATTAGATATATTGTGGTAATATTTACTTACTCTTTGCATTTATTTGCATACATCTTCATATTCTTTTTGCTTTGCTTTTGCCGAAGACACCAAAAGTTAACACTCACCAGAGACACCGAATATATTGTATAGTTTGTTTTGTGTAAGTAGATAGGTTTTGTATGTTTTTTTACCTAGGTTGTATTAGGCAATTTAAATAAAATATACCTAAGCTCAGTAGTGAGCTTTAGAAGAGTGAACATAGGCCATCGTGCCGGATCACTATAAATCTCTTTGTGTGGATTGAATGTGTAATTACTTGTTTCCTTACTTCCATGCTCATTACTACTCTTGTTCACTATGTGATTAATAAAATACTTGAGTAGACACATTGTAGCACACACATACTTAAGCTAATTTTTAGAAGATTATAATACAATCAAAATCATTCCCAACACTTGCAAAAATGGTTAGAATAATTTTAATATCCTATTCACCCCCCTTTAGGATAACTTAATAGGTATTTCAGTTTTGAAAGCATGATTCATTATATTTTGATTATGAAAATATCTGTGCTCATTGACCTAATGATTTCAGTATGTTAAGTAGTTTTCTTATTTATTTGCAAAGTCAGTCACACTTACAGAGTTGACACCATTGTTTTCAAATCATGAGGATAACAAAATAGACTATAGCATGGATTAGTAGCGATTGGAGATGATGGAGACTTAGTTTTGATATTTATTTCAATCATGAGACATTATGTTATTTTATTTTAATATTGTTTAGATGCCTATTTTGATTCAGTTTAGTTCAAGTATTTCAGTTCTATTTAAAGAGATGTCATAGGTTAGTTTAAAGTTCTGGTTTTATGGAGATGGATTGTTATGTTATTTGGATTATGTCGAATTGTGGATTTTAAATTTAATGGAATGGAATGATTATGATTTTTGTAAATGCGATTCTGTTGCATATGTATGAAAAGAAAGACGCAAAAAATTTATAAGCAAGTTTGAATGACATTGATATGAATGGATTAATGTTACGTGCCAAAATTCATAGCCTTACAAGTATGAGTTTTGGGGTGCGACAATTTTTGGGAAGGCAAGCTTGGGAACTGTGTGTAGAGATGCTAAGGGTTACATCATTTTTGCAACTTTAAATCCTAGTGTATTGACTTTGCCTCATGTTGCTGCATGTATAGCGGTTAGGATTGATTTGATTACGGCCTGTACTTTAGGGCTTAAATGTTTTACCCCTAAAGGTAACTCTTTGGAAGTTATTACCTTCATATAAGATGATATTGAACATTGTCCTTTGTCTATCATATGTTTGATTTATGACTATAAAAATTTATTAGACCGCTATGTGGATGTCACTTTTAACTTTGCTAGAAGACCATCTAATAGGGTTGCTTATCATTTGGGTTATCTTTGGGATCACCTATGTACTAGAACTCTTCTCCCTTGATATGGCTTGAAGAGTTGCTTCTCTATGATGTTTTTACTCCTTTAAGAGTCTCTCCTAATTAATGAACTTTTTAGTTGCCAAAAAAATATCATAACATATAAGTTGTGCAAAAACTTATCAAACCTTTTGTTTGTGTGGACAATTACACAAAGAAAAAAAGCCTAATTTGATGGGCTTAACCATTTAAATTTTCCAATGGATATATGACATGCCAAAAAGGTATTAGGGAAAGTTTACCTTACTGTGGCTTTTTATCAAACACATATGGGATCAAGTGCCATGTGTATTTACCAAAATATTCATATCAAGTACATTTTTGCTTACAATTTGACATATCACTTGCAAATTGACAATGGATGTTATTCTTGTACAATCCACATTGGACTAGATCCAAACTTTAACAATCTAACCAATTGGTTTTAATTGGGACAATCAAAATCACATGCATACAATTTACGTACTTCCATACTTATGGTGCTAATAGGACTAGAATTGTTTCTCCTTTAAAAAAATGATTTAAATTAAGGGATTTATTTTGTCATAGACAATAAACTATCATGTAAATTTACTAACAATTATGACCTAATAGCAAATCTTCTATGATCAAAAAATTGTTTTTGACCAAGTGTGACCACGCTAGAGGTTGACATGTGAGGATGCATATGGTTAAAAGCATCCAAAAAGAGGCACCAAACTCAAAGACACATGACCTATTAGTTTATGGTGTGATCATAGACAAATTTTCGTCACAAAACATTATTTTTGTTATGACCTAGTTACAAAGTGGAATATTCTTGGGTAAGCCATATGGATGGATGACATGACAATCCAAACCATTTATCTAATAAATGGCCACTTGGATCAACCAAGCTTATAGTTACCTTATCAACGCTTAGAACCCATTGTGTATTGCATTGGCACGCACAAATAGTAGCCTTGAAAATTCTACAACTGTTTAAAATATTGACATTTTTTCTATGGGAAAAGGTCTCTTGGCATTTTTTTTATATTTATAATGAGACATTATTCTATTAAGCCTCATTCTATTCTAGTAGTCTTAAAGGTTGTGTTTGGATTTTGGAAATGAAATTGACCCACTAAAACAAAATCTGTTTGAATTAAAAAATGTTATTTGGATCAACTTATTGAGGTCCATGGAATTAGAGAATAAACAATTTTTTATACTTCTCTATCTAATACATCAATTTTGGTGAAGTTATAACATTCCTTCCACCTTTTACCATTGCAACTATGGGATTAAGGAAGAGTCAATCATGATCTAGGTCACCTAATCCAAATCAGGATTAGCCATGTCTAATTTAAGTTCACAATATAGATTTTCATTAGCAAAGGATTGATTAATCCATGGCTAGTTCAATTGGATCGAGATCATTCGATCTAGTTAGGTTTATTTTTAATGACCATAGGTCGACTGGATTAAACCCCCAACATTGGCTTCACCACCTTTTTTTCCTACCTCTAAAACCATGGAATCAAGGATCAGTTGATCATGATCCAAATCATGACAATCTTCATTAAGACCTTTCAATCTAGAGTGGGACCAATTGCATCTTATTTGAGTTGACATTACAGATCATCATTATCATAAGGTTGGTCAACCCATGACAATGATAAACTAGATTAAGATTGATTAGAATGCTTAGCTTTTTCCATAGTAACCAAGATTAATCAAATCACCATCTATCAATGTTTAGATGAATCGATCTGGTCAAATCCAATATCAAGATCAATTGGGTGCTATATGGATTACAATTCTAATCTTAAAACTATGCCTGCAACTCCTACATAGTCAAAGAATTCTAATAAAAATAAGTCCATATTCATTTTTAAGAATTAGGTTGCATACAACAAACTCAAATGAATGGGTTGATTAGGCTCTTTCTAAATCTCAAAAAGAGGAACTAGTCAATAACCTTGCTCCCCTAAGGATTTCAAATCAATAGAAGGGGACTATATTTCATAGTGGAATTAACAATTCTAGTCCCACCCTCCTTGTTATGTATCCAATGGAAATTCCATTTTGGTCCCCCAATTCCATTTATGGTTTCTGAAATATCATGAAAGTAATCCTAGAGGGGGGTGAATAGGATTTCTCAATTTATTTAACCCCTTTTTAAAATTGTCTTGTGAATTTTATTAATTATTGTTACACTTAGCTCAATTAAGTGAGTGTGTGCTTCAATGTAACTACTCAAGAACAATATCAAGCATATGTTAAGCAAGAGTAGTGTCGAGTATAAAATGGAGAGACAAAAAATCACACAACTACAAATCATAACACAAGATTTATAGTGATTCGGCACTTGGGCTTACGTCTACTCTTCTAAAGCTTAGTACCGAGCTTAGGTATATTTCATTTAGGTACTATTACAACCTAGGCCAATATACAAACCTAACTACTTGCTCAATGGTAAGCTAAATAACAACATTCGGTGTCTCCGACGAGTGTGTACTACTTCTGGTGTCTCCGACGGAAGCAAAACAATAACAATAATGAATATGAATGCAAAATCAAGCAAATATTACCACAATATGCTTGATATTGCTAGTTGCTCAAATGTGGGATGCTCCTTGATAAGCTAGTATGCATGCCTTAGCTCCCCACAAGCTCCAAGTACTTGGCTCTAGTGTTCCTTGAGCTCAGCCAAATGTGAGTTCTTCTTAGGAAAGTGCTCACTACAACCTCTTCTCAATAGTAGAAGTGATGCTCAATAGGAGAGAAAGAATGAGAGAGAGAAGTGTAGAACGTTAGCTACTAAAGTTCAATAATCTGTAGACAATGGAGGTTTACAGAGTGAAGAGGGCTCTCAAAATAATATGCCTCTTAGCTCTCTCAAAAATTAACTTGAAGTATTGGAGATTCCTTACCCTAAAAGGGAAAAGTCCCCTTTATAGTAGGGAGGAGCATCCACAACCTTAGGATAGGCATATGGTAAAGAGAGAAGCATTTTAGACCTTTAGATGTGCTAAATTGGGGTTCAAATTTTGAAACTTTTGCCTAAATTTTTATGTAATTTTTTTCCAAAAATGCCCTCTAAACTGATTGGGAGTTTTACAATCGATTTAGGCTCCAAATTGGTTGCGAAATCCGCAATCAATTTCGAGTGCCTATCAGGCCCCAAATCTGTTTGGGGTTTCGCACCCAATTTAGGTTTTGAGAATTTTTCCAAAATGCTTATCAAAACTGGTTTAGGCCTATTAGTTTTGAGCTCGAGTTTGATTGACTGAGATGAAAAATTGCACTGAAACCGATTGTGAGTTTCATAATTAGTTTCGACTGAAATTTTCTATATTTTTATTTTTGGCTTATTTCTTTAGGCTGTCCTTGGGCATTTAGGTTTGGGCATTCTTAGAGACCCTACACCATGCCTAGGATCATTTTTAGACACACCAAATGATATGCATGCATGATATATACCTTCCTTGGTGTGTCTCTTCCTGGTGCTCTTCCTTGGGCCTTTCGTCCTTCTTAGCTTCATGATATGAACTTGTGAGCTCACATAGGACACTTACAAGACTCCTAGCACTACCCATATGCCCATGGAATTGACATAGGACACTTACAAGACTCCTATCAACAATCTCCTCCTTGTCAATTCCATGGCAAAACCCAAATACACATTTAGATACAGATTAGATTACTTCCCCACAACCCAAATACGTGGACTTAACAATACACAAGAGTAGGAGTTTAGCTCAATAGTCTCAAAACTACTTGTGCTTTGAGTCAATAAGCCCTGCAATCACAACTACAAAACAACCACATTTTTCATGCCAAATGGCCAATGTATAAAAAAATATATATGAGTAATGAAAAACATGAGAGAATATGTATAGAATGTGCATCAAGTGAGTTGTTTTGATTTTTAGGTTGATGTTTTAACCTTTCTAACTCCCCTTATGATAGTGGTCTCTCACTAATCTCATATCCTTGTACCTCTCATGTATGTCCTATGTGAATTGAGTGACTCCCCTTCACTCTTACATCATCTTCACAAATTCAAATGTGGATTTAAATGTATTTCTCCCCCTTTTTAGGAAAAATTGACAAGTATAGCAAAAGTAACACAGATAGAGCCAGAGATAGAGAGGAGATAAATGGACAAACAAAATAAATATATAACAGGGGGAAATAAAATGCCCAATGGGCTATAATTAGTGGTCCAAAAGGGGATCATCCCCTAGGTACAAGACATACACAAAAAATCTAACAAGGAAAGCCCCTATAGGGCATGATCATCTATACACCAAAAAAAAAAAAAAGTGACAACCACATCACTCAAAATCACGGCTCTCCGCAGCAATGACTATCTCAACTCTATCCAAAAGCTAGTCCTGCTCATCCTCATCATCATAATAATAATCATCATCATCATCTCCATCATCAGCATCATCTCCATCATCAGTAGCCCCCTTATCCTGGATTGCCTCCTCTCTAACCACCCCAGCACTTAGTGCAATAGTGGCCTTATCCTCTGACTGAGGGTCTGCTCGTAGCTATGGAGAAGGTACCTCGAACCCGAGCTCTACCTCAAGATCAGAGTCAGATATGCTCACTGATCCCAAGCAGATGGAATGCTCTGGATGATCAGCATTATAGCACACTGCAAGCTGCTTCTGGTTGGAAGCCATGGTCTTCTGGTTCTTCAAGACCTTGAAAACCTTCCTGACCAAGGTGTGAAGGAGGGTCATCATCGAGGTGCGTGCATATGAGGGTCCGACTATGAAGCCTGAGGTCGTGTCAATCAGGCCCATTTTTTAGAGGGTGTCATGCCCTACTGCCTTCTCAGCTTTATGACACTTAGGTACCACTTTGAAGGGCACCTTTGTTGCTTAGAGAATATGGGTGATGAGTGTGGGATAAGGTAGGCTCTCAGTCTAATGTGCTGCCTCATACGACCTAATCATCGTGTGCCATAGGATGGTTGGGAGATCTATCTTATGGTTGTTGAGGATCCCATTGATGAGGTAGGCGGTGTCGTCCATTAACACACTCCTATTGGTGGTAGGGAGTATATTGTATGTGAAGATGTGGTGGACTTAGAAAATTGGCCGACACTACTTGTGCAGCAGACGATCAAAGCAGTTCATGAACTTCTTACACAAGTTTTTCACTATTCTGCCTTTTTACTCTAAAGTGAGGTGGTGAATCAGATATGCCATAGGAGCAGGAGGACGAGGTATCCCAAAGATCTTGGAGAGGATGGTGGGGTTGACCTCAATGGGGGTGTTACACACCACAGCCCAAAATGAGAGTGCCTCATTGTTAATATCGAACATGTTCATGTAAAGACGCAAATGGCCTCTTCCTGGATAGGCCCTAACACTAAAATGAAGGGCATCCATCTTCGTCCTTCCAATCTCTCTGTCAATCGAGCCATCCGTAGGGTCTCGGCATTGACCGCTCGCTCTATGATGATGGAGCAACAAGAAAAGATATGTGGATATTTATCCAAACTCATGGCGTTGTGCCAAGGAGAGAAGGAAGCAACAAGCCTCTTTGATCACTTATGTGGTGGTGATTGAGTCATCAGTCACTTACTGGGGTTACGAGGAGGGTCAGATGAAGATCTGCTCTTTGACGTTGTCGTCTTGGTGCATGGAGGCATGATCGCAATGCTAGATGATGAGATCTCAAAGGGGAAACCTAAAAATAAAGAAATAGAGGCTCTGGGAGAAAATGGGAGTTCGTTAGAAGTGAAAATGAGGGAAAATAAACCAATTTTCTTTTAAAATCGCATGCAAATATTTGAGCAAAAATACCCTCGAAATCAATTGCAAGTTTCAGAATCGGTTTGGGGAGAAATCGATTTTGAAACTCGAAATCGATTTGGAATGTGGATTTTTGGAATTTTCTCCCTTTTTCTTAAAGTGGAACCCCTTCACTCTTTACCACATACCACCTCATGCATGCCTAGCTCTATGACTATCTCCACCTCCCACCACGACCTCAGGAGAATCATACATGATTCCCCTATGTGGTGCACAAGCCTAAGTACTCCGAAGATACTCAAACCGCTTGGAATTAAGGGTTTTGGTTAGAATGTTTGCTAATTGATCTTTGGTCTCGACATAATCTAATGATACGACATTTTCTTCCACTAATTGTCAAATGAAGTGGTGTCTTATGTTAATGTGTTTTGTCCTAGAATGTTGGACAGGGTTCTTGGAGATGTCAATGACACTTTTGTTGTCTACAAATAGACTCATGGTGCCTTGTTCCAACTCATAATATCAAAGCATTTGCTTTATCCACAAGAGTTGGGTGCATCCACTACCAACTACAATGTATTGAACCTCGGCAGTTGATAGAAAGAGAGTTTTATTTCCTGTTATGCCAGAAGACAAGACTGTTGCCCATGTAAAAGAAACTTTCACTCGTGCTCTTGCGATCCTCCACATCGCTAGCCTAATCAGCATTTGAATACCCAGCTATCTTAGATGTGGTATCAACTGGGTACCATAACCCAAACTCTGTAGTCCTATAGACATACCGATAATCCTCTTAGTTATCTTAAGATGTGATTCTTTAGGGGTAGTTGAGTATCTAGCACATGCACCTACACTGAATGAAATATCTGGTCTACTTGCAGTCAAGTAAAGCAAACTCCCAATGATGCTCCTATAGTAGGTGGAATCTATTTCAACTCCCTTTAAGTCTTTAGTGATCTGTCACTTGTCCTAATGTGTGTGCTAGCTGGTTTGAATTCTCATAGTCTAAACTTGGAAACAAGGTCTCTTGCAAATTTGGTTTGGCTCAAAAAGATGTCATCATTTGTTTGCTTCATGTGTAGACCTAGGAAGAACTTAGTTCTTCTTCCATACTCATCTCAAATTTTGATTTCATTGTTTGAGCAAAACCATGAGACATCTCCTCACTAGTAGACCTAAAAATGATGTCATGTACATAGATTCGAGCAATGATTAATGACCATTTTGCTTCTTATTGAAGAGTGTTTTATCAATACTTCCTCGATCAAAATGGTGATCAAGAAAAAACTTTGTGAGACGTTCATACCAAGCTCTTGGAGCTTGTTTGAGATCATACAAAGCTTTCTTGAGAAGGTATACGTAGTTTGGCAAATGAGGGTCCACAAATCCCTCAGGTTACTCAACGTATACTTCCCCTTGGAGAATTCCATTTAGGAATGCATTCTTGACATCCATTTAATATAGCTTGAATTTCAAATAACATGCTATAGACAATATGATCCTAATGGATTCTAACCTTGCAATAAAGACAAATGTCTCCTCAAAATCAATGCCTTCTACTTGGGCATACTCCTTTGCAACTAGCCTAGCCTTGTTCCTAATCACTATACCATGTTCATTGTGTTTGTTTTTGAAGATCCATTTGGTACCAATGACATTCTTGTCAGTAGGCCTTTCTGTGAGAAACCATACATCATTCCCTTGGAATTGATTTAGCTCATCTTGAATGGCTAGGATCCAATCTAGATCATTTAGAGCCTCTTTAACTCGCTTTGACTCTATTTTGGAAGTGAAACATAGGTGACTAAGGATGTTTTCTATTTGTCTTATTGTTTTCACTCCAATGTTAGGATCACCAATGATGTCTTCTTATGATAATCCTTTGGTGAGTCTTTTGTCCTTGGATTGAAGTTTAATTTCTTCAACTTCTTCCTTTGAACTTAATGGAGAAGAATACTCTTCTTGATCTCCTTAGGATTTTTCAATCTCTACTTGTGATGGGCTCTCATTCTCATGGTCAGACAACACCACTGGCAAGCTCCCTTGCTCATAGGTTGCCTCAAGGTCATCTACCATTACATTGGTTGACTCTTCCACTGAGTGAGTCATAATGTTGTAGACATGGTAGGTTCTACTGGTTATGGAGTATCCTAAGAACAAGGTCACATCACTATTTTCATCAAACTTGCCTAGATGTTCTCTATCTCAAAGAACATAACAAGTGCTACCAAATACTTTAAAGTATTTTACCGTTGTCTTTTTGCCACTCCATAATTCATATGGGGTTTTGGATGTGCCCGGTCTGAGATAGACTTTGTTAGAGACATAGCATGCCGTGCTAATTGCCTCAACCCACACCACTTGGCTATGTTTTTTCTTGAAAGCATTGTTGTAGCCACGTTTAAAAGAGTCATATTCTTCCCTTTTGCCACCCCATTTTGTTGGGGAGTTTTGTGGACTGAAAACTCATGTTTCACTCCAAACTATTCACACTAACTTGAGAATTTGTAATTCTCAAATTCTCTTCCATGGTCACTCCGAATTCTCTTAATCGTTAGATCTTTCTCAACTTGAATCTGTTTACAAATGTTTAAGAATTCGTTGAAGGCTTCGAATTTCTCCCTTAGGAATGATACCCAAGTGTACCTAGAGAAATCATCAACCACAACCATGAAATACTTATTTCCTCCTAGACTCTCAGTTCTAGTTGGACCGGCCAAGTCTATGTGAAGAAGTTCAAGGGTCTAGTAGTCCCAATGGGTGTAACTTTCTTGTGTGAGACTCTAGTTTGCTTTTTTATTTCACAACTCTTACAAATTGGGTTGTCAACCTTGCTTAGCTTGGGAAGGTCCTTAACTATCTCCTTCTTCCTAAGTCTTGCAAGGTCCCTAAAGTTGAGATGCCATAATCTTTGATGCCAAAGATTGGTCTCATCCTTTTGGGTCAAAAAAAGTGTCATCTTATTGGGAATGAGGATCAATGATAGAACAATTGTCATTTGTCCTTACTTCTTCAGTTGGGATGTTGTATTCTTTGTGATCCTTAATCACACATCTGTCTTTGTCGAATTGCACTTTATAGCCTTTGTCACATATTTAATTGATGTTAATCAAATTGTACTTAAAGCCTTACACATAGAGAGCTTCGGTGAGTTGAGGAATGTCAAGTACTACAATGGTTTCTACCTTAAGGATTTTGGCAGTGTTTCCATCATCAAACATGGCATATCCACCTTGAGCTTCCTCTAGCTTAGTAAAGAACTCTCTCTCATCAGACATGTGTCTAGAGCACCTGCTATCAAGGTACCACCTTGATCAAATTCCAGCTCTTAATGCGGTATAGGTGACCAAGCACTTTGGATCATCCTTTCTAACCCAAACTCTCTTAACCTTGGGAGGTTGAGAGACTTTCCATTTGGCGCTTTATTGGGCTAGGTCCTTTTTTCTTTGAAGGTTTCTATTTTCAATGTTTTGAAAATAATTTCTTTTCTTGACATTTTTCCCAATTGGTGTTTTCTTTGCTTTCATGCTTTGGGATTTGATGTCATTGGTCATTTTTCTACAATCCACCTTTATATGTCCTTCCAAGTCACAATAGTAGCAATAAAATGTGGGCCTTCTTGATGCATGGGATCATATTGTTTTCCTTCTAAATTATTCATTGTAGAAGGGTTGAGGGCCTCTTCTAGGATTTCCATTTTGACTAGATTGTACTCTAGTCTTCTTAAAAGTGGAGGCTTTCACTTGGGCAATAGCCTCAGAATAACCAAGTCCGGTCATGTCTCCATACTCTTTGCCCATTTTGAGCATCTTCTCAAACTTCTCATTTTCTTGGGCAAGCATTGAGATGTTCTTCATCTTATCTTCTTCAAGCTCCTTGATTTGTTTGAGGTAATCAAGGGACTTCCTTATAAATTGAGCATAACTCAAGTTGAGAGCCTTATTCCTTTCATTTAGTGTCTTAACTTGGTCCTCCAACTCTTAGATGAGTGAGTCATCACTATTTGACTCATCTTTTTTTTTCTTCCAAAGTTTTGAGCTTCTCCTCTAGCTTAAGAACCTTGTTGGACAATTTTTTATTTTCCTCAAGAAGTCATTCCTTCTTTCGCTTCCTATTGAATTGTTCTAAGCCTAGAAATAGCCTAGAGTCGTTGAGCTTCTTCTCTAGTTCTACTAATTTTAGGCTCATCTCTTTCTTTTCACATAAGAGCTAATAATTTTCTTTGGAAAGGTCCTCATTTTCACTTTTCGAAGAAGACTCTTGTTTAACAAAGGAGATAGTGTTTTCAATGGATTTTGACTTTTCAGTCAATTCAATGATTTCCCTCTTGAGTTGTTTGTTTTTCTTTCCCAATTCAACACTTTGTACAAAGAGGTCATCAAATGCCTCTTATGCATCATTAGTCTCCTCATTTTCTTCATATTCTCCCACATCTTCACATGAGTCACTAGACTTCAACAGTGAACTTATGAGAGTCCCAAATGCCATAAAGTCTTGATCTCTTGTAAGGGAGCTTCCTCACTACTTTGTGATTCATCTTCCAAAGTTTCAGACTCATCATCCCATGTGCCACCATAGGCTTGCCCTTTTACTTGTACTTGTTCTTTTTGTTATCACAATCTTTGGCAATGTGTCCCCTACCTTTGCATTCATAGCAAATGAGTGGTTTTTTGGAGAATTCCTTCTTCCTTTTATAACCGGGGTAAGACTTTCTCATTTGCTTGTTCTTGGAGTAATCCTTAGTATTTCTCCTAAAGGACTTCTTGAACCGTTTGGCAACAAGGGTCAAGTCATCATCCGAATCTTCATTTGATTTGGAGGGCTCTTCTACCTTAAGGGCAATGCCCTTCTTCTTGGTAGGTTATTAATGGTTGCTTCAAACTTTTGAAGCAAGCCAATCAACTCCTCTAACTTCATGATTTTTAGGTCATTGTTTTCCTCAATAGCGGTGACCTTAGGCTTAAACCTTTTGGGAATAGACCTAAGTACTTTTCTAACTACTTTGAACTCAAGAATGTCCTCACCTAGACTCATGATATTCACCAAGTTTGATAACTTGTCATTGAACTAGGAGATCTCTTCGTCTTCCTCCATTCTAAGAGTTTTAAGTTGTATTGTGTACATTTGAAGCTTAGACATCTTTACGGTGCTTGTACCCTCATAGGTAACCGAGAGAAGATTTCATGCTTCCTTTGCCATCTTGAGATGAGCTATCCTCCTAAACCCATCCAGGGCTAGGCCACTAGCTATGGCATTCAATGCCCTAAAGTTGAACTTGTGAGCATCCGACTCGGCAGGAGTCCACTTACTCCTAGATTTGTCGGGCTATGTATAACCATTAACAATCATACTCCATACCCTAGGGTCATAGGCATTTAGGAATATCTCTATTCGAGATTTCCAATATCCATAGTCGATTCCATTGAAAAATGGAGAGGTACTAATAAACATGTCACTCTCTTCTCTAGCCATTTAAGATTTTTAACTAGGATCTTACTCGTGATGATAAGCCCTATGTGAGTAACCTAGGATCTAATACCAATTGAAATGTCACGAAAGTAATCCTAAAGGGAGGGTGAATAGGATTTATCAATTTATTTAACCCCTTTTTAAAATTATCTTGTGGATTTATTAGTTATTGTTACACTTAGCTCAATTAAGTGAGTGTGTGCTTCAATGTAACTACTCAAGAATAATATCAAGCATATGCTAAGCAAGAGTAGTGTAGAGTATAAAATGGAGAGACAAGAAATCACACAACCACAAACCACAACACAAGATTTATAGTGGTTCGGCACTGGGGCCTTCCGTCCACTCTTATAAAGCTCAGTGCCAAGCTTAGGTATATTTCATTTAGGTACTATTACAACCTAGGTCAATAGACAAACCTAACTACTTGCTCAATGGAAAGTTAAACAACAACATTCGATGTCTCTGGCGAGTGTGTACTACTTCTAGTGTCTTCGACGGAGGTAGTTAAGCTTCCAGTGTCTCCGACAGAAGCAAAGCAATAACAATAATGAATATGAATGCAAATGAATGCAAAGTTAAGCAAATATTACCACAATATGGTTGATGTTGCTCGTTGCTCAAATGAGGGATGCTCCTTGACGAGCTAGTATGCCTTAGCTCCCCACAAGCACTAAGTACTTGGCTCTAGTGCTCCTTGAGTTCAACCAAAGGTGAGTTCCTCTTGGGAAAGTGCTCACCACAACCTTTCTTCTTTAGTAGAAGTGATGCTCAATAGGAGAAAAAGAATGACAGAGAGAAGTGTAGAATGCTAGCTACTAAAGATCAATAATTTATAGACAATGGAGGTTTGCATAGTAAAGAGGGCTCTCAAAATAGGATGCCTCTAAGAATTCTCAAAAATTAACTTGAAGTGTTAGAGATTCCTTACCCTAAAGGGAAAAAGTCCCTTTTATAGTAGGGAGGAGCATCCACAACCTTAGGATATGCATATGGTAAAGAGAGGAGCATTTTGGGCCTTTAGATGTGCTAAAACGGGGCTCAAATTTTGAAACTTTTGCCTAAAATTTTATGTAAATTTTTTTTTCAAAAATGCCCCCCAAACTGATTGGGGGTTTTGCAATTGATTTAGGCTTAAATTGGTTGCGAAATCTGCAATTGATTTCAAGTGCCTATCAGGCCCCAAATCGGTTTGGGGTTTCACAACCAATTTGGGTTTTGGGAATTTTTTCAAAACAGTTTGGGCCTATTGGTTTTTGGCTCGAGTGTGATTAATTGAGATGCAAAATTGCACCAAAACCGATTGCGAGTTTCGTAATCGATTTTGGCGAAATCGATTGTGAGTTTCACAATTGATTTCGACTGAATTTTTTTGCAATTTTATTTTGGGATGATTTCTTTGAGTGGTCCTTGGGCATTCTTAGGGACCCTAAACCATGTCTAGGATCATTTTTAGATGCACAAAATGATATGCATGCATGATATATACCTTCCTTGGTGTGCCTTTTCCCGGTGCTCTTCCTTGGGCCTTTGGTCCTTCTTGGCTTCTTGATATGAACTTGTGAGCTCACATAGGACAGTTACTAGAATCCTAGCACTACCCATATTCCCATGGGATTGACATACATCAACACTTTCCAATTCTATAATCTAAACACGACCTAAGAAAAAAGATTCTCAAATAGTGGTCTTGCATAGGTCTATGATTTTGGTTATAGTGATTGGGATTATTTCATCACGAGCGTAGGGGCAAAAAAAAAAGTAAATGGATCTGATTCTCTAAGTGTAATTGTTCTCAATGCACAAATTAGTTTGTTCCACGGATCATGATTGGTTTTTATATTAACCATATGATATAGCAAAAAAGTTAATTAAAAGTATGTGTACTTAGGTTGTCTCTTTTGGACAGACTTGGTAACATAGTTGTTCCATCAATACTTCTAAACAAATTCTCCCCTCCCTAGACTATTTTTTTCCCTCCAGACCCTTCACCACTTTATTGGATCCATGTCATAAGGGGATTCTAGTTTTTTTTTTCTTGAGTTTATTGCCATGGTTCATAGGAAATTTTTTTGCCATAATTCATAAGTCACATCTTTAATTAATAGGGATGTCCATTTGATTAATACCTCTCTGGCAACTTCATCATTAGACTTGGCTAGTCTTCTATCCAACATGGCTTATAAAATTAATTCAACAGATTCCTTCTTAGCATAGCTACAAACCATTAAAGCATTTTTTTTTTTTTTTACTTTTTAATCATGAAGCATGAAAGATAGTAAGCTATGTAATTCTAATTTATACACCACATTCCTAGTATTTTCTATTGCTTGATAAGGCCTGTAAGAATGATGTATTAGTTTGGTAAATTGTCGTAAGGCAATAAAAGAGTATTGATATCACTACAACCTTGAATAAAACCATGTCTCCATTTTGAAGGATATTTCAAATGCCATTTTTTTTAATGAATTGATGAGAATTGCATTAAAAAGAGAACATTCAAAGGCACCAAATATTACAATATATTCTAAATTCTGAATATGAATGGCTTGCTACAGTATACTATGGGCTAAAGTATTAAATCTCTGAGGGATATAGTAGATATCATAATGTTAAAATTGTTTAAGCCTATTTACACATTCCAACATAAAGCTTTTACCTTCCAAGGGCATTGAGTAATAGTGCCTTTTATAACGTTCACTAATTTGCTTGAGTTGCTTTCCACAATGATGCAATTTTCCTTGAGCTTGGATCCCAAACAAATTCCCAATCATAAGGCTTTTAGTTCAACAAAAGGTGGTGTTTGGTCTTCCATGATGTCTACCTCAACCAACAACCTATCCTCTAAGTCAAATGCCACTACTCTCAACCCAATTTGTTCATGATTAGACAAGCACAGCACATCACGTTGATTGAAATTCAGCCTAGATTTACAGGAAGTCTAAAAAATGTTCGAAAGGTGGGAGGAGCCACATGTCCTCTATCATCCTGCAAGATAGAAAATGATTATTAAATATGTTAGAATCCACATTGTTGAAGATACATTCATTTTTGTTATTCCATATTTTCCATGCTATCCCCTATATTTTCTTAAGAAATTTATGGGTTTCCTATATTGTTTTAAACTCTTTTGAGCTCCACATTTTAAACCATTGTCTAAAGGTGGAGCATGGAGAGTGCCTAACAGAATATTCAGGTAGCATCATGGATAAGACTAAAGCAGTGATTGGGTATTCAACCAAACAATGAAGCTTTGTTTCCACTTCCCGAGTGCCAATAGAATACATGGGAGTTATATATGGGACTTGTTTATGGATATTATCTTGGATTGGAAAAATTCCCTTGGAAAACTTCCAAGGAAATGCCTCACTTTTGTAGGAACAGAGAGATGCCAATTCATTTCAAATATTATCTCAGTCATAACCTTGAGAAGTTTGATGATTTAAATCATTGGCTAAAAAACAATATACAAATTTTATTTTGAATTGTCTCCTGTTCTTGAGATGTCATATTGGTGTATATTTCTTTTAAGAGAAACCCAAAAACTAGCTTCCTTTTCAATGAGGGAAAGAAGATGAGTAATAAGATTTAGGTTTTGTCGTTTGAGCCTGCATGTGATCAATGATATCTGCCACCATAAGATGTTTATAAGCCTCAATTTTTGCACAACAGATAGATCCCTTTAATAAGAGACTTACATATTGTAGGAATATCCCCACATTGACTTGGAGTCACTACCAATATTTTTGAAGATGTGATTGGATATTTGTTTTGAAAAAAAAAAAAAGGATTTTGAAATGGGTTTGAAAATGTTTAACTCCAGGATGAACTAGACAACTTGTAGAGATTCTTAGGTAAGAAGTTTTATTATGAGTTGGGGAAGGTGTTAGGAACCCCATCTCATATGCCTTCATGATTATCTTTTTTAAACCTGTTATAGTCTTAGGTCAACTTAATATGTTTAATATTCATTTCTCACATTGCCTCTATCTCATTTTGTTGAGAATAAACAGATAATTCATATGTCATTTCTACCAAAATTTTGTCAACATAACAGATATAACATGGACCATTAATGGGGATGAATAGTGATCCCCATGTCACTTTATTTAATTCATCTAATAATCCATAGTTTAAATAGCATTCTCAAATTATCAATTATCCACAAAATCCAACATATCAATATTGCGTCATCTCTATCATGAATATGTACAATTTAAATAAAGTAAACTGCCAAGTTATCCAAAATTAATACATAATTCAATTGAGCCCAAAAATAATTATGTACAAAGCCTACAATCCAAATAAGCCATTTTATACAAATTGAGGCTCCAAAGTGCACCATTTACTTGCTACATCAGGCTCAAAAGCCAGCACAGATGTATTGTCACCCTATAGCTAAAGGCCTCTGAATATCTTCTACATATAGTGTGGTATACAATTAACCTAATCATCTATTTTAAATAAATTATAATAACTAAGAGGGATTAAGTTAAGTAACATACCCCTTCTTGCTGCTTCTTATGTAACCATATAAGATAAAAGAGATAAGCTTGTTCAAAAAAATTTTTAAAAAATGATGAAAAGACTATAGTTACAAAAAAGAAAGAAGACAAGTGCCAAAAAGACAAGTTAAAATTCAATAATATATGAAGTGGAAGAAAAGAAGCATTATCACGAGTCATGTAATTTCCAATTCTAGAAACAAAAGTATAATAGACAATGGATACATTATTTGTTTAAAAAGAAAGGTATACTATGAGAGACTACTAAAAAGACAAGAACTAGTTACATACACTTAAGTCAATTGCTTACCTAAAAAAAAAAAATCAATTGTATAATGATAATTATAACACCAAAGAAAGCATTAAATCATTAGGACCTAACAATAAGACAAAGGAAGATAGTATTTAACTGAATTAATGAACCTACATTTATGAACTAGAACTCCTGCAATTGTGTTAAACTAATAAGCACTTTTCACAATCATTCCCCTTACTTTATTGTCTACTCATTCTAAGTTATATACCTAAAAGCACTCATCTAATACCCTCCTAACAACCCCTTCACAATAAATAATATCCACAAATCCAAAACCTTATTCTCATAGCCTAGTGAACAGATCTATATTGCAATTAAGACAATATGTGGATCATGACATCATATTAAGTTCCAAAAGCATTTTGGGATTTTAGTTCATTGAAAAAAGGGGAGTGTCCATTAAAACAAATTTAGAATTACCAATATGTCCACTTGATGGGTTTCACTTATGAAACAAAGACAATACCAATGTGATTTCAGCAATCTGAAATTGTAAATACTTGAATCAAATGTTAGAGAAATATAGGCATTAACAATGTGTTTCCAATGCATATTTGAATATTGACCAGGTTGTGTGCCTCGATTTTCGCATGACGGGTAAATCCCTTTTGAAAGAGACTTGCCTATCGTAGGAAATATCCCACATGATTAGGACTTGCCACCAGTCCTTTTAATGATGTGACTGGACATCAGTTTTAAAAATAGAACAAGTTTAAATTTTGAAAAAAGTTTGAAATGTCTGACTTCACACTTAAACTAGTCCACTTCCAAAGTTTCTAAGGTAAGTTGTTCATTTATGAGTTGGGGAAGGTGTTAGGCGCCCCACCTCATCCGCTTTCGTGGTTACCTACTCTAAACCCGTTGCAATCTACTTGTCAATGTTTGGATTTATCAGCTATTCATTTCACCCATTGCTTTTATCTCATTTTATTAAGATTAAGCAAGGAATCCACATGTCATTTCTGCCGAAATTTCGACAGCATAATGGTTGTAATATGGACCCTTTAGGATGAATAGTGATCCCCATGCCACTTCTTCAATAACCTAATCTCCATAAATCAAGAAAACACTCCATATGACAACATCATCACTGTCCACCCGACAACTCCATATCTATCCACCATTTATATTCATCACACACACACACATACACACACACACACACACAGATAT
>JAOXJP010270011.1:0-20251 GCA_025762735.1 Platanus orientalis | reverse complement strand
TATAGTATATTAACAATTTTATTTTAAAAAAAAAAAAAACAAAAAAAAAAAAAAAAAAAAACTCTATAGGCTTTCCAATGTAAGTTACAAAATTCTCTCAAACAAGTCATTTGATCAGAAAACCAGTAGACTCAGTAAAATCCTTCTAAAAATAACCATTTCAGTCTCTTTTTAAAAAGCAGTGTCTTATCAGTAATGAAGATGCAAGGATCTCTCCTCTGGGTCTGAAAAAGTGAAAAGACAGATTGCAATTATAAGGCAGCACACCAAACACAGAAAAAAGAGTAAATCTGGCTCATATTATCATACAAGTAGCAACCATTACTACCTTATCATAGCTTTGCCTTCATTATAATATAGAAATTATCATAAGGTGTAAATCAAAATTAGATATCAAGCTGAACCATAATTTAGAAGAACATAACGGTTTTGGGATCTGATTCAAATAACTGGGACTTGGCTAACTTGACAATATAACCCAAAAATTGATGAATTGGGTCATTCGGAAATTCAATGTCACCCTTAAGGTCAGTCCATGCAATTCAACGGGCAGCTGACAAATCAAGGTCACCCTGATCCAACAGAGTCCAGATCAAGTCCAGGTATAGTTATAGGCAAGTTTGGCAGGAGCTTCCTTTCAGAAATCCCCAAGTCATGTTGACTCAAATGGATTGCCAGATTATTATGTCACAAGGTTTTGAAGACTATGACTTCATGCCTCATATGAAATCAAAAGTACAAACATCATCATTCACCATCCATAACAGACATGTATGGAGTGGACACAGAGATGATGTCTTGACCAATTCCAACTACAAACACCAAGACATGTCCGGTTATAAGGACATGTTGCAACATATTACTATATGATTAGTACTTTCTGTAAGCATGGGAAAAAAACTACACTACATTTCTAGAGATTTGTTAAAAATTTAAAATACATATAGGGGCAATGATACCTAAGTTCTTTTTTCCCAAATAGCTTTGAAACAGTTTTTCCAATACAGTGTCTAACCCAACAATTTCTTTTAAAAGGAGTGTTGCGGTAACTTTGTTTACTACCATGGCATGCCAACTAAGGATACCCACATAAGCTTGTCAATTTTGTTTTTATCTACCCCACGGACAAAATATAGATATTTTGAGACTGAAGATTATGGCAGAAATGGAGAACATCATTAGATATGAAGAGGTTTTATGGAGACAAAAAGCTAAACATAAATGGCTCAAAGGGATGGAAACACCAAATTTTTTTCATTAACTTACCAATGGAAGAAAAAGAAAAAACCTCATCACTAAGCTCCTTATCGATGCTGAGGAGGTGGATAGTATTGACAGAATTCTGAATGAAACTTCATGCTTCTATGCAAAACTTATTTTCATGTGAGCATGTGAATCAACACGGATTGACAACCTATTTAAAAAAACTCTTTTGGATGAAAAAGCATGTTCTCTTGAAGCCCCGTATACCAAAGATGAGATTAAAGAAGCAGTCTATAATATGGGCAAAGATGGTCTCCAGGGCCAAATGGTTTTTCTATATACTTCTATTAGGTTTGTTGGGATTTTATATGGGATGATTTGTTGAAAGTATTCCACTAATTCCACATGAGGGACATCCTTCATAAAGGTGCACGTGTGACTTCTATTGCTCCTATCCCTAAAAAAGTTGGCATTTGTCAACTTAATAAGTTTAGGCTTATCAACCTTGTTGGGAGTATGAACAAAATTATAGCCAAAGTTCTTTCATGCAGATTGAGAAATGTCATGAGTGATATCATCTCGAATACTCAAGGTGCTTTCATGTAGAAGAGACAAATAACTGATGGGATCCTTATGGCTAATGAATGTGTGGATAGTTGGCGTAGACCTGGCTCTCATGGTTTTGTATGCAAAATTGATTTAGAAAAGGCTTTTGACATGGTAGAATAGAAGTTCCTCGAACGGGTGTTGTTAAAGAAGGTATTTGGGAAAAATGTATTTCATAGATTCTGGGAAGTGTTATGAATCCTTGGTATTCATTATTGCTAAATTGAACGTATAAAGGATTCTTTGCAGCCTTAAGGGGTTTGAGACAAGGAGACCTATTATCCCCATTTCTATTCTCTCTAGTTGCAGATAACCTTAGTGCACTTCTCAACCATGTTGTTTGTGGTAATCTGATTGAAGGTTTTAATTCTCATTCACGTGATCTAATCATCTCCCATCTTCAACTTGCGGATGACAACATTTGTCTCTTAAAAACTAAAACAGACTGTATTCTAAACATAAAGCACATTCTTAAAATATTTAAACTCATTTTGAGGCTAAAGGTTAATTGGGGGAATTCTTGTATCGCCGCCACACATGTGGAAGAATCCTTATTATCCTCTCCAGCTGGTTTACTTGAATGAAGGTTAAAAATTGGCTCCTTAAATATCTCGATCTCCCTCTAGGTGGTCATCATCACTTAGGGAATTTTCAGGATCCCATTGTGAAAAGAGTGGAAAAATAACTAGCTTGTTGGAAAAGATCCCAAATCTTCTTAGGAGGAAGAATCAACCGAATAAAGGCAACATTGTCTAATATCCTAGTATACTATGTCCCTGTTTGGCATGCCGGTGAAACTGACAAACAAATTCAACAACTTGGGAGGAGGTTTACAGGCCTAAGAAGGAGGGTCTTGGTTAGTTTAAAGTATCGATATCACGTGCTGTATCACGGCTTATCATGGGGAGACAATGAGAAACAGGAGAAATGCTAATCAAATGAATGAATTTTTTTTTATAAAACTTCAAGATTTGATAGAATATACACTAACACACACTTAGGAATCATTACATATATAAAAGAACCATTTAAGATGGTTGGGAGAACCGTCACCCTCATGACATAAGTTGATGCCTACAGAATCTATGGAAACACTACGTAAGTCTTAGAATTTTTCAATGAAAGTTTAGAAAATGTTATAATAAGCATCATTAAACACTTATAAACCATTACACTTCATTACACAGTTAGGTATCAATATTTGGGAATCGGTATCTTCATGACACACGCTATCGCGATGTTCGGAATTTAAAGTGTTAGAGGTTAATAAATAACACTACAGATTGCATAATAAAGCTAGAAATCCACATACATAAAACATAATGAATAATATAAATCTACAATTTAAACAATAATGTCATTCTAAATCAATATGTTTCAAAATATTCTACATGTTTGATTTAATTTTCTGATTTTTCAAAAAAAAAAATTTTTTTTTTATAAAAAATATGAAATGAAAAAAAAAAAAAACAGAAAACATAGTAGAATTAAGAGATTTCAATGTGATCTTATATGCCTCTTGTATTTTTTTCAATATTTTTGGTATTATTTATTTATTAAATTATTAAATAAATACAAAAATTATTTTATTTTTAGAAATCTACCAAATTGACATATTATGTGCATAGTGCGCTATAGTATTTCATATAAAAAAATTAGACCAACCAATGCCCATTTAGTATGATTTATTGAAAAGAAATTAATTTCCGAAAAGTATTTTTAACTCCATGAATGTGTACATCTATCACATATGCATGACATATAAAAAATTTAGAAGGATTGGAGCAAAATAGTGAACTTACCAAAGTTCTTGATGAAACTTAAGAGTTTTGGCTTCGATCCTTTGATCCGGCTCAAAGAAAGTTTTAGATCAAAATGGACACAAGTGGAGTCTATTTTGCACGTGTCTCAGGGGGGGTCCATTTCAATCCGGCCCATGAAGCGGGAGACACATGCAATACGTGGGGAATGTGCTGCGATACGCGGGAGGTATGTGCAAAATATTGACTTCAGGAGGGCATCGCACCCTACCCAGGATACCAATACGTATTGCGCGATACTTTAAACAATGCTAGGTCTTAGGAACTTGGATTTAAGGAATAAGGCATTTATTGGAAAGTGGTTGTGGAGATTCATTTTAGAGGGGTGAAGTTTCTGGCATTCTTTTATCCTTAGCAAGTATGGATTGGATTCAAATGGGTGCGATTGTAATCCAATTCTCCCCTCTAGATCTTCTCTCATTTGGAAACATATTATTGAAACCTGCTCTCTTCTCTACCATGTGCCTTGTTCTTGGAAATGGTTTTAGAGTTAGGTTTTGGAAAGATGTTCGGTGGGGCAACAATCCTTCATCGTTGTCCTTTCCCCGACTTTTTTGAATCTCCTCCCAAAAGGATGCCTTCATATCTGAGATTCTTTCTGATTCTTCAAATGGAAATACTTGGAATCTTTCTTTTTCTAGGGATCTTCTAGATTTTGAAATCAAAATTGATTCCATGGGTATCCTTCTTGACTCTTTTAGTAATGTTCAAATTTCTCCCTGCACCATTGACTCATATAGGTGGACCCTTGAGCCTTCTGATTCTTTTACCTCCATTTTTTTTTGAATCCATCTATCATGATCCCAATTATCCTTCTTTGTTACCTGTTAAAAAGGTTTGGAAAGGACCTTCTCCTTGTGTCCAAGATTTTATTTGGATTGCATTTCTTAGTAGGATGAACACTATGGATCTTCTCCCAAGAAGGCATCCCTACATGATTTTCTCTCCTCAAATTTGCGACCTTTTCTTGCTGGACACATTTGGAGCTCATTTATGACTTGCTTATCGCTTTGCTAGGTTGTGCCCAAATGTCTCATGGACCTTATTCGACAATGGAAAGGTGACTTCATGGATCCTCGTGGTAAGAAATTTTGGTGGGGTATTTTCCATGGTGTTTGCTGGGGTATTTGGAAGGAGAGAAATAGAAGAATCTTTGATGAATAACGAAGTCTTCAATTGAAGTGGCTGATTCCATTCTATTCGAGGTGGCCTCTTGGGCTATGGCTACTTCAGATTTTGGTGGCCTTTCTTTAAATGATATTGTCAGAGATTAGCACTCATGCTTACTCTCTTTCCCTTTGTCGAGTGATTTGCAGTCACTTTCTTCTCCTGTAATTTCACTCTTTCTCTCTTGTATATTCTCTCTTTTTTCTCTCAATAAAGCAAGTTAATCATCAAAAAAAGATTACTAGATTTAACTACTGAACCAGTAGATGGCAACTACATGTTACTAACCTCAGAAAATCCTTCACATTCTAGATGAGCCAAATTTTGAAGGTCTCCTTCAACTTTGCCAGATACGTTTCCATGTTCCTCCTCCTCAACTAATTCACTGGTCACCGTCAAAACTAGTGGTGGTCGATTATCAGAGGTAGCAGTATCAAGAAACTGCACCCCTCTGGGGCTGATACTGATACATATCAAAACAAAACTTAATCATTCTTTCATAGGTTGTACAAGAACATAGTATTATGAATGGTAAAAGGTTGCTTCCTGATGGAGCAGGACATACAGATCAACAGGAAGCAACTATGAAGCCATGAAGGGAACATAAACAAGCAATAAAGCCATAACTAAGACACATATAATGGAAGAAAAAATTCTACCTTACAGTTCTATATATATCCTTAACAGTATCAATCAAATAACCTGCACAAAGTTGCACACTTTAGTTGGTAACTACCTTTTGATTTTATTGAAAATAAAGGAAAAATTGGCCAACCCTTAGCCGGAAATATGAACATGACAACTAAATTCAGGGCAAGAAAACAAAATGAAATTCAGAAAGTGCAAACAAGAAGCAACATTCTTAATTAATGGCCACAGTAAGAATTCTAAATGGCACACCCCCACCAATTAGATTTCAAGAAGACCTTTTTATTTGTAGAGTTCTGTAGCACTTTGAGTTATAAGGGAATATTTTACTCTTCTTCATGAACAAATCGATGACAATTAGCAAGGGTTTCCAAAACTGAAACTGGGAAATTAAACCAGTTTCTGACCTGCATTAAATTTTGTGGTTGCAGCCTTCCTGAGTTGGCATTATTATCAGCAGCTGTGTTAATGTATGATGGTATTTATGTCTTCTTTTATATTGCTGTAATTCAGTCCGCAAAGACCGGCTGCATTGGATCTGTCTCTCTGTATATATAAATAAGAAAATCTTGTGGGATTCTCAGTTTTCCCAACACACGACTTCTGACTTTTCTTTTTCTTTTCTTTTCTTCGTCTCTTCCTTTATTCTTTCTCTTGTTTCTTCCTCACATAAACCCCAAAAGGAATAACTTCTACTAAATCAAGTTAGTATCAGAGTTTTGATCATCAAGGGAGGTCTGCAAACCAGGTGCTAAAGTCAACAACCATTTGTTGACGTCAGCCATCGTGTGGATGGCTCCAAGGTCAGTAATGCTGGTTCACATTTTTTGATAGATCTTGTTTTTTGGCTCTTATGGAAGGGGTTTCAAGATTTTTTGAGATTGAACAGCAAATTTTTGGTGAATTCTTTGAATGAAATTTGAAAGCCCAGATTTAGGGATTTCGGTTTGTGGTTTTGAGTGGGGTTTTTTGAAGCGATAGAACTGTCAATTCTACCTCCCGACAATCATAGACGTTCATTGAAACAAACCACCAGTGATTTTATGGAGTATTGTAGTGCCGGTGATCACTTTTTTGAAGAATAGTTACCCCCTTGTTTTGTTTTCTCCCCCCCCCCTAAATCATGATTTTTTGTGATCCTAAATTTATGTGGTGTGATATAGAGAATCTCTAAGCCACGTTGCGCTGTTCCTCTGCTGCTCCTATGTCTCTTGGGATATTCTATTGCTTGTTTCTCCATGAGGTACTGATTGTTGGGCTGTGTGATGGTGTATGAAGTTCCTACGCTGCATATCTTCTTGGCTACTTCATTACATGCAACCAAATATGCTATGTTTATGTCTTGGCTACTTCATTCCATGCAACCAAATATTTCCTCTAATTATTTGTTCTGACCACAACAAATACCAGTTATCCAAACCTATTCAAAGAAGGGAAGTATAGCTCGGATGTATGAGCTTTGGAAAAAGGTAATACAGTTGAGATAGGGTGATCAGTCCTTATCCACATATTACTCTACAAGGATTACAGGAACAAATAGATTTTTACAAGACTAGAACAGTGTTTCGAAGTTGTTATTTCATACAATTATGACATGGAGGAAACTCGTATCTATGAATTATTGGTTAGATTACACTCTGATTATGAACCAGCATGTTGTACAAATATTGGGTAAAGAACTCATTAAATGAGGTCTTCTCCTATTTGTTTTATAAGGAAGATTGCAGGAGTACCATATTACACCCACCTAGTATTGATCGCTAAGCTGATTTCGTCATAACATGGGGAGGGGGGCATGGTGCTTCACATGGCCGTGTTACTAGTGGTTTGGGGGGGGGGGGGTTATATGGGGAGATGAAAAAGATTGTGGATGCTCTAGATACACCAAATAAACATGTTGGGATCTACATGGTCGTCCTCATGAGAGGTTCCTTTTCTGGTGGTCATAGTAGTTTCCATCAGCAGGGTAGGTCCAACGCTCATTCTATTATTTCTTCCTTAGAGCCAACATCATCTTCAGCACCATCTCCCGATAGTTGAGTTTTTTTTTCTCGAGATGAGATTGAGGCTCTTTGTCACTTTATGGGCAGCTTAAAGTCTCTGTCCATTGCACCTACCTCTTCATTTGCACAATCAAGTATTTTGGCCCTTGCTTTCAGTGCTTCTGTGTCTACATCGTCCTTCTTTTTCTTTCTATTCTATATGTTCTGTGAAGAATAAGGCTAAATCGCTAATGGATCTTATTCTTCCATTCTTGGTAAGGGTTTTGTTTCTTTCACTCCTACCTTACCATTGTCTTTTGTTTTTCATATGCCTAATTTCACGTTAAATCTCCTTTTTGTTAGCCATATTACCAAGTCATTGAATTGTAGTGTCACATTTTTCCTTCCTCATAGTGCTTTTCAAAACTTGGAGATAAATAGACGATTGGTAGGGGTCATGAGGAGGATTTCATTTATGTACTTTATGGTTCATCACATCTTACTCCTTCAGTTCAACAACTTAGAATACCAAGAATAAAAGACAGCTTAGAATACCAACTTTTTATCACTGTCTCAGTGGCATACACGTTTAGGCTATCCATCCTTTTCTCTTCATAAACAATTGATTCTTCATCTATTTTCAGTGTCTAATGCTTTTTTGATGTGAAGCATGTGAGTATGCCAAACATTGTGGTAGTTCTTATCTAATAAGTTTGAATAAAATCAGTTCTCTTTTGACATTGTTCATTCAGATGTTTGGGAACCTGCTACCATTATTTTGTAACATTAAAAGATGATTTTTCTCGATGCACATGGGTTTATTAGATGGAATTTCAAAGTTATTTCTAACTACTCTGTTTTTATCCTTTCATAAAATGAGTGAGAGCTAGTGTAATAAAAAGATAAGAATACTTCTTACTGATAATGGTGGTGAATATTTATCTTTTGCTTTCATTTCTTATCTTGATAACTGTGGCATTGTAGTTGGGATAAGGTTGCTTGCTGTTGTTGTTGTTGATAACTATGGCATTGTACATCCAACAACCTATCTTGGCACTCCAGAGCAAAATGGAGTTGCTAAAAGAAAAAATAGACGTCTTGAAGTTATCCAAGCTCTTATGTTTACTATGAATGTTCCTATAACTTTCTGGTCTGATGTTGTCCAAACAACTACATCTTCTTGTGTTATGGGATTCAAATCCTCCATTGAAGTTTTATCACCCTTTTCCAACCACTTTCCTATTCCACACAAGGTCTTTGGTATGCAGGTTGACAACTCCTCCGGTTTAAATTAGATCATAAGGCTCTTAAATGCATCTTCATAGAATATGCACCTAGCAAAGAAGGTTAAAATGTCATCATCTTTCCACTTGCAGGCACTTCGTGTTTACAGATATTAGTTTTTATGAGTTCAACCATTTCTTCTCATCTGGGATGTCTTCTCTTCAGGGGATGATACTGTAGCCCTTCAATGGTTTGAGAAACATCAACCACTTTGGAAGCCTAAAGTTAAATTTTAGAAGATGGACATGAAGGCAGCTTGCTGTCCTCACTATTAGTTGAAGTTTTATCCTATTTTAATTTATGTTTTTGAATTAAATTAGATGTAAAAAGGCCACTAGAGTCATTAGTAATTGTCTTAAGAAGTTTTAGAAGCTTTAGTAATTTTATTTCATAATTTTCTGAATTTTTTTTTTTTTTTTGGGAAGGGGGTGGGGGTGACTGACTGTACAACCCTCTTAGAGGGTATTTTGATATAGTTTTGAAATTTTATTATAACTAGGTCTTTAGACCTCTTTGTATGACAACTTTGGGATTTGAATGAAATAGACTTAGGTTTTATGTTCATGGAGCTTGTTTCTTCTCTCTAACTCTCACGGCTAGGTGAGTTTCTTCATACCCCTCTCATTCCTTCTCTTTTTTTTTCCCTATTCTCCTACATCTTTTCATCTTCTTCTTCTTTATTTTTCTGCAACATCCTCTCTTTAATCTCTTTTCTTCATCCTTTCTTTCATATATATCATCATCTTGAATCTCTTCCTTATTTCATCTTAAAACTACTTCCCATATAAATTAGGGTGGGCGGTTGAGTGTCCCACCTTGTCTCCAATTTTTTAGGATTTCAAAATTGAAATCTCCCAATTTAGGGATTTTCGGCCCTCTTCCAATTTCCCTAATTCTTGTTTTAAATTCTCTTCAATTTATTGCTTTTAGTTCCTAATTTAATATTTCTAGGATTAAAAGATTGTGTTCTTACATTATATTGTTAAAGATTTGGGATTCGTTTTGTCTATCATCAATTACTAATTCTTATAGGACCAATTCCAATTGGTATCCTACATAAGAGGAGAGTATTAGTGAAGAGATTCCTTCATCTCTTCCACTACCTATGCCGTCATTCTTTTTTGATAATGGTACTTGTAAAGAAGCTGGGGATGATAGTAAGGGGGAGCCAAAGGCACCACTTCAATTGTATACAAGAAGGGCTAAAGAAGCAATACAGGAAAACCCTCATGCACCCCGCCATGAAATCTATTTGGCTCCAGGTAATTCTTTCTTTCCATCTCTCAGTTCAATAGATGATCCAAACCTTCCTATTGCTGTTAGGAAAGGTGTTTATTCATGTGCTAAGTATCCCATTTTGCCCATGTGTCTTAAAGTTCTTTATCCCCTTCATTTTGTTCTCTTCCCATTGCTTTGTGTTTTATTTCTATTCCTCGTAGAATTTCAAAGGTTCTTTTATAGTGAAAGTGAAAGGAGGCGATAGAAGAAGAGGTGCGAGCATTAAAAAAATAGTACATAGAACATTGTGGATCTTCCTAGAAGGAAAGAACAAGTTGGCTACAATTAGGTTTTCATAGTCAAAATAAAACCTTATGGTAATGTTGTGCGGTATAAAGCTAAATTAGTTGCAAAGGGCTATACCTAAACTTACAAGGTTTGACTACCAGGAGACATTCACCCCTTTTGCAGAAATGAATTTCATCAAGGTGCTCCTTAGTAGGCAAATCAGGAGTGACCACTACTACAGTTTGATGTTAAGAATGCTTTCCTCCGTGGTGAACTTGAAAAAGTCTACATGAAATTGCCTCCTAAGTTTCAAAATACATCAAGAAAAAGTTTGTTAGTTGAACAAGCCACTTTATGGGTTAAAACAATCACCCAGAGCTTGGTTTGAACGAATCAGTAAAATAATGGTGAAGAATGGTTATACCCAATGTTAGGCGGATCATACGTTGTTTGTTAAAGATAAGGGAGTATGATCACTTCCTTAATTGTTTATGTTGATGATATTGTTGTTACCAGTAATGATGTGACTAAAATAAAGAGTTAAAACTTCAACTAGAAAGATAATTTGAAATAAAGGATTTGGGCAGCTCAAATACTTCCTAGGAATCGAGAATGCAACATCTAAGGGAATTTTTATATCTCAATAGAAGTACTCCTTAGATTTCTTAGCCAAAACTGGAACGTTGGGCATGTAAACCCTCTAATACTTCAATTGATACAAACCAAAAGTTCTAGGAAGATGACGGAGATGAACTTATTGATGCCAATAGACATCGAAGATTGGTATGCCATTTGATTTATCTCTCCTTGACTAGACTCGATATTGCCTTTGTGGTGTTTTACTAACCAGTTCATGCATTCATCTACTACAGTTCATCTTAAAGTTGTATGCCAAATTCTTACAAAATTTCAAGGGTGGTCCTAGCCAAGGTCTCTGTTTATCAAGAAACTTGGCTTACATATTGAGGCCTACATTGATGTAGATTGGGAAAAATCTGTCTCTAATAGATGATCAATATCTGGTTATTGTACCTCCATTGGAGGCATTCTTGTTACATAGAGGAGTAAGAAACACTCCGTGGTTACAAGATCAAGTGCAGAAGCTAAGTTTAAATCCATGGCCCATGCTGTATGTGAGCTATTATGGCTAAAACTTCTATTGTTAGAATTGGGGTTTCCAGTTTATGGACCAATGAACTTATATTGTGATAACAAAGCTGCAATAAGGATAGCTCACAACTCAATATAGATGATGTAACACCAAGGGGTAGCAAGTGCCACAAAAGCAGCTTTAATGTAGAACCCAAAGACGGTTACAAGTGCCAATGTTGGAGCACCAATAAAACACCAAAACAAGGGCTGCACGTGTTGATTGTAGCAAGAGAAAATAAGAGAGAATAAAAGATTCCAAGAATCACCTAACCGGAAGAAAAGGGACTAATATCACTCAACCCACAACTGAAAGCTCTCATGCATACAACAATGGCATAATGACAATCCAAGTCTTCTTGTCATTTTCTTTCTTTAGGTATATGGAAAACAAGGCAACAACCCACTATAATATCCACTATCATGGGAAACAAAAGTATATAGATGATTGGGTCATGAATCGTGGGTGAATGGGTTATGGATCATGGGTTTAATGATTGAACATTATGTTAACTTGGATAGGCTGTTGGAATGCTAGGTCTGCTTGGGTTTTGTAGGTGCTAGATTAAGGTTGGGCTATTTGGAAACTAGTTTAAGGTGGGATGGGCGATTAAAAACGAATGTTGTTGTTTCTAAAAGTCCAGAAATGATGTTAGAGGGGGGGGTGAATAAGATAATTCAATTTTTTTTATTCCCTTTGTTAATAGAAAATACCATTTTTCTTAATTTGCTTAATCTTAATATTTAATTGCAACGGAAGTCTTTTGATTAGCAAATTACTTGTCTATGAACCAATCATTGACCACGAGGCTCCATCATGCACTATAGTGTTACCTATAACAGAGTGGGAGCAAGGTTGATAAGTTCCCTAAAATTATTTGGTTTAGCCATTTTAATCTTAAGTGTTAATGTGCACAATTGTAATGAATGAAATAACTATAAATGAATTGTTTGACAAAGTAAATGCAAGTAATCAACACAATCAACAAGCACACAACACAGAGAATTTATAGTGGTTCGGCACAACGGCCTACATCCACTCAAAAGTTCACAACCGAGCTATATAATTTTATTAAGATTGATATAATACAATCAAGGCTAAAATTAAATAAAGCATAACTATTTCCAGTGCAAGCCAATCAACACTCGGTGTCTTCGACGAATGTGGTTTACACTTCCGGTGTCTCCGGCAAAAGTGCCAATTCTACACTATCGGTGTCTCCGGCGATAGTGCTAGGTCTATTCCCAGTGTCTCCGGCGGGAACGGTTTACACCTTTGATAAGGTGCTTAGGCCTACACTACTGGTGTCTCCGGCAGTAATGCTCAATTCTCTCGATGTCTCTGACAGAGTATTCACAAGTATATATAAGAGTAAATTTTAATCAACGCACAGGCTTACCTTTTTAAAGGTTCATGTAGCCTTTACCGCAGTTTGGGAATACTCCTTCTTGAGCAAGATAAGTTTTTTGAATCCCACGCAAGTTTCACAAGTATATGTAAGAGTAAATTTTAATCAATGCATATGTTTACCTTTTTTAATGTTGATGTAGCCTTTACCACAGTTTGCGAATGCTCATTCTTGAGCAAGATAAGTCTTTTGAATCCCACGCGAATTTCCTTTCGGACAACTCTTAAATCCCACCTCTTGAAGATTTGCCTTACTAGGGATAGAGAGAAGGCTTTGATTGGTCTATATCCTATCTAGGTATAGGAATTGATGGGCCCAAGGTTGGAGAAAAGAATCTCTTAAGAACACCAAAGTTTTGAGCAAAAAGTATTCAATGTGGTTCCAGACCAATTACTTTGCTCTTCGGCGCTTGTCCCTATTTATAATAGACCTAAAGTCATAGTGTCCATAGGATAAGAACATTTTCTAATGGTCAAATTATGTCCATTGATTTAATTCGAATTTTGAAGTTTTTAAGCCAATCTGAGTGTTTTTGGCACTTTAGATCGATCCTAGTGCTCAAATCTCAACAAAATAAGCACCCGAGAATCCCTGGTTTGATCTTGGATCGATCCAAATAAGTTTGATTGAATTAGGGGCCTTGGATTGATCCTGGATCGATCCAAAGTCTCTGTAATCCAAAAAAAAAAAATGCCTGAAAAGGCTAAAGAGACTTCGGGATCACTTCTCCAAAGTCTGTAGACCTTTAAAAACTCTTGTCATACCTTTGATTCACGGTGGCCATGCCACCTTACATGATTTACCTTTTGTACGCTTAAAGTGAAGTGTGAATCCTTCGGAATGATTTTCAAGTTCCTAATTGGCTTTCCTTGGGTTAGTTCTTCACTCTTTGAGGCAGTTTTTCGTGCTTGGGGCAGTTCTTCATGAAACTCAAATCAGACAACCTTTTAGACTCTAATATGACTCCTTACATGTCCTAGTCTATACAATGCTTGTATTTTACAGTTCATGGAATTTACAACTTTTACATTAACAATTTTTGTATCATAGGTTGCTGCATCATTCTCCCCATCCTGAAAAGAACTTGACCTCGAGTTCATCGTGATGTCACGCTAAAGAGACTCAACAAGCTTCTGCAATTCTTAAGTTGAAACCAATCCATCTTTAGAACTAGGTTTTCCATGCCAATGAACAAGGTACTAAACATACGTATCACATCTGAAAGTGGTAGATCGCATTTCCAGTTTCAATATACTCTTAAGGAAGAGTAGATGACACAACATAAAAATCAGTAGGCTGCAGGCAGTTTGGTTTGGATTATCATAGAATGGATAAAGATCATAAACATTAAATATGGGACTGATCTTTAAGTCATTTGGAACCTCTAGACAACATGCATTTGGCCCTAACTTCTTTAAAATTTTGCAAGGACCGAATTTGCATTGCTTAAGCTAATTGAATATTCCACTTAAAAACCTTTCTTTTGGAGATACCATGACATGGTCTTCTTCATTGAACTCTAAATGGTCAAAGATCATCTTGAGTCCTGTATTGTCGTATCGCTTGTTACAAATTTTCTTGGATTTGCTGGTGTATGACTTTGATGTGGCCAGCAAATTTTTTGGCTTCTATACTTGAGCTTACAACTTAAGGGTAAGTGATCCAAAACATGAGGTGGATTTTTGACATACACAATCTCAAATGGGGTCTTTTGAGTGGTATGACTTTTTTCGAACTACTATATGCAAATTCGGCTTGGGGAATAATTGCATCCCAAATCTTTGGAGACTCACCACTAGGCTATGTAAGAGAATTCCAAGTGAACAGTTAACAACTTATGTTTGGCCATCGCTTTGTAGGTAATATGCACTTGAAAATTGTAGATGAGCACCCATGAGACGCTAAAGAATCCGCAAAAATTGCCCCACAACTTGGGTATCATGATTAGAAGTTATGGACTTTGGTACTCCATGTAATTGGACAATCTCTCGAAAGCAAAGGGTTGCAACATGAGAAGCATCTGTGGTGTTCTTGCATCGAATAAAATGTCACATCTTTGAAAATTTGTCAACCACCACAAAGAGTCAAAACCATGCTTGGTTTGAGGTAGACCAAGGACAAAGTCCATAGAAATGTCTTCCCAAGGTGCAGCCAATATAGTAAGTGACTCACACAAACCAGTATTCTGTGTTCTTCCCTTGGCACATTGGCATACAATGCATCGCTGCATAAAACTTCCTACATCACGTTTCAAAGAAGGCAAAAAATTATCGTTACCTCACCAAAGCTTCAGTTTTATCTACACCAAAATGTCCACTAAGTCCTCCATGGAGTTCACCTACGATAAACGTAGAAAACCAATTAGAATGAATAGCTGATTACCTTTGAAAAGAAATCCATTTAACATATGAAATGGGCTGTCTGGTTGGTGTCTATAGTTGTCACAACTTTGGAGAAGAATCGACCTGATGCATAATGTTCCAGCAATAAGTAGAACCCTATAACCTCATAAGAAAAGTGGTAAGCAATGCATGCTTTTGGCTAAGTGCATTGGCCACCTTATTTGCTGCTCCATATTTGTGATGGAGTACAAATGTGAACTCTTGGAGGTAGGAAACCCACTTGACATGGAAAGCATTCAATTTCTTTTGAGCACTAAGGAATCAAAGTGCCTCCTGATCTGAATAGAGTATGAATTCGGCATGAATAAGATAATGATGCTAAAACCTCAATGATTGGACTACGGCATACAACTCTACATCATAAGATGAATACTTCTTTGAATCTCCCAAATTCTCACTGGAAAAAAAAACCACTTGCCACGGGTTGACAACCTCTTTATTCACTGCCAATTTCTCAAGTTGTTTGGTATTTTCCTAATTCTCCCTTATGATGTCTATGATTTACTTTGGTACTGGTACAATGCTCCTTTAGGACAAGGGGGTTAACCACTTTGGGGGTATGTGCTGCAAGTTAGATTCTGGACCACTTGAGAGGAATGATTCAACATGATTTTCAGAGTTTTAGTGAGGTTATTGACACTATCATTATGAGAGTTGCTCTACGGGATTCTAAGGTAGAGATCTTCCATGGCTTCTCTATCGAATCTATCATTAGAAACTTACTGGAGATTGCTAACATATCCAAGAACTATTCAAATATCTAAGACCCAGTAGCGTCCTAAGGAACCTTTCTCACATTCAACTTCAACAGATGTTCATTGGGAATCATGGGTCCTTCTGGTATTGGGGGACAGGGACGGTTAAAGAGAGTGGTTGCAGGCCTTCTCAGGCCCCATAGGGGGATGCAATATATACAGACTCATTCCTTACTATTTGGTCTCAGGTTGATTTGTTTCCTTAGTTTCCAATAGGTGGTAGTAGACTGGGGGATTCAGCCATAGCAATAGGTTGGTTTAGTTCCAGGAGTCAAGGGCCATGGAGGCTAGCTCATCTTGTTAAAGAGGTGCACTCTCTGGGTTCTCTAAACATCTCATTCCAATGGATTCCAAGAGAGGTGAATACCATTGCAAACAATCTGTAATACCTCCAAAATAGATTTCAAAGTATTAGGTTTTCTTCCGTTTCTTGCTCTTTTCGTTTTGTTTTGTTTTTTTGCTAGGTTGCTTTATTTGGAGTGGTCTATCCTTTACTCCTTGTTCTCTCTCCTTTTCTTTAATGTTTGATAGTAATCCATCAAAAATAAAATAAAAAGTAAGAAGGTATTCTGGTAGTAAGCATAACCAATCAAAAATTTGAAAAGGATAATATTTATTGTATCCCTTACAGTACCATGAGCAATCAACTGGTCCGCAAGTGCTTTCCACCAATTAGATGAGTGATCTTTCCCAAGTCCATGAAGAGGAAGCTTGTCAAACTGAACTTCAAGAATTTTCTTGGACTGTGGGGGAAACACAAAAACTAGTCAACGACCCTTACCATGAATTCAAAGTGTTGGAAATATAGTGGGTGTGTGCATTTGAAAATACCCATCAAATGACCATATTACTTGGTTTTCAATTGAAGACAAAACTTCTAATGCTGAACAAAGAACCTGAGCTCACAGCAAGACAACATAACTTCTTGTACATTATCAAGATGCAAGCAGAAGAATAAGTTGAATTACTGGAATAGTAGTTTTAATAGAAAGAAAAATCTTCAATGCCAACTAGTTGATTTGAACAATGGAGTCAAACTGATTTACCAAGACCCAAAGCCAGGAAAATAATGTGTTAATTTTCTTATTGTCACACAAAAGGAATTGGTCTTCATAGTTGACACTGCCCAAATTAAAAAGAGAAAACTTTCTCTAACTTTATATCCAGACGAACAAAGTACTTTGAAGAATGCACTTATCGATATGTGACATAAACACCAGGTAACATGTGTTGGAGATCCACCATTCCAATGTGAAAGGTATACGAGTATATAGTATAAACATTGCAAGATATCATAACAATATTGCTACATGTCAAGTCATTTTGGCTGAGATGTTGTGATGCAGGACAACCTTGTGATAGCTGTGATTCCTGTGGGTAATGAGCCCACGATAGGACTAGAATAGGCACAAATCAGATATAGTTTAAAACCACACGTGTAGGGTTGATTCTCTATCAATCCACCAAATAGAAAACTCAAAAATATAGGCCTGCTGGACAGTCACTTGTGCAGACTGCAAACTTTTTTGAGTGTTTGGTTAGATCTGAAATTTTGCAGTAACACACGAGGATCAGAATTTAAATAAACTGATGAAATCCCACATGATTGCACCTGAATTAGCAAAATAACACCAAGTTGAGTAATGTAGAAAAACCCAGAAATTTAGAGGAAGCCCACAACAGAACTCAGATTAGAAAAACTAAATACAAAACCCATAAAACCAACAACAGAATTTGAGTTAATAACTTGAAATAGCACTTATCTGGTATCACTTGAAGGCAAGAACTTGATCAGAGTATAACAGTCTAGAAGTCCTAGTAGACTCTACAGAATTTCAGACTTAAAACAACCAAACTGATACTTATCTGTAGTGCCAAAACTTGAATAACCAAAAGCTGAGAAAAAACCACCCCACACATCCAACACTTGGTGGAGATCAAACACACACAGCAGCAGCAATGGAGATGGATAAAGAGCACTGCAATAGCACAGGTTCAGAGGTTGGAACAGTCCAGCTATTCCCAATCACCCATACTCCAATCGTACAAGCAAGGAGATGATAAAATTTCTGTCAAAGAAATATTTCTTCTATTCAATATTCTCCCATCTCAAACCGTTGGGACCTATGCTCCTTATAAAGAATTACATCCGGTATAAAAATAAAAACTAATAAAACCCTAGTTTCTAATACCTTAAAATCCAACTTGCAAAAAGACATAATCAAAGACTTTCCAAAGGTTGAAACTGCTAAAGACTAACCTTAATTGAAAACTTGGGTCCACTTTTGTAGGCCGCCCTAATTCCCTCATTTTATTTGTTAAATCCTAAATAATGGAGCCTACTAAAATAAAAACACTATTCCCGTCACATACTGATACCCCTTCAATGATTTGATCATAACTCTCCCAAATCACAATGGATTTGCGATATTTGGTCTCGTTTGAAAGATAACTGAATAACCTTTCTAATGATAACCTAACCAAACAGTCAAGTTTTCAGCATTTAAAAATTAGAGCTAAAAGTGACTTATGGGATATATATATATATATTGGGGTTAATGGTGTAATCTAATTGGGGGTTTATATACCATTTCTTAAGTATATACGAGGGATAAATAAAACATGTATGAGATGTGATTGTCTTATACAAAAATTCTCCCCCACCAAAGTCTTCTTCTTCTTCTTCTCTCTCTCTCCCCCTTTCTCTATTTCCTTTTATTTGTAGGGTGAATCAACCAAATTGGTATTAGAGCAGGTTAGGTCACGAGTTCAAATCCTAGTAAAAGTATTTTCCCGGATGTTGTAGTGTGTGTGTGTATGCATTGTGGGGACTCATGCCTAGCTCCCCAAGTGTGTTCCTCCTAAAGGGGGGGGTGTTGAAGTATATTAATTCGTGTATTTCCTAACACCTTAAGGTTTTGGGAGAGTTGGTTAGATTACTGACGTTAGCGTTCATACATGTGGCAAAACTTGAAAACCATGGAGTTTGGATCGTGCTGTCTTCCTAGTCCTTGTGATCACTTTTTGATTACGTTATGTATTTTTTTCAAAAGGTTTTCTGTTGAAAACCGAAAATGGTAGATTTCATGAAATTCCACGAGCCAATTAGATGCAACTTTTTTCCGGTGGTTTGCCACAAGCTGACAGGTCGTTTTTAGGTCTAGAATATTTTGGAAGTGGTCTCGCCTCATTTGGTTGAATATTGAAGGATTTATCTTTTTTGGCGGGCCGCCATGACACCTTACGTGTTTTCTCCTTCTCTGATTTGTGTTTTTTGAACAAAAATGGGGGCCGGGGGGAATGCTAACTAGCGTATTAGCTGTTAGTGGTGGATGGTTTGTGTGGCCTGTCTTTGTGGCTCACGTAAGGGCTTGCTGAATGTGTGTGGGGTGTCGCTCCTTTGGGAGGCCAGTGGTGGCTTCAACACAATAACCAACAGTGTGATATGACTCTATAAACGTGTTTTTTGGTAGTTGTTGATTGGGATTGTGTATATAGCATACATACAACATGTTTGACGTTAGTCAGAACCATGGTTCAAAATCTCGCGCTATACTGGCCGTATCGTGCGATACGTACCAGTACCACACATGGACGAGACGATAAGGGGTATAACTGCGAAAAACCAGGCTAAGAACAGTTTATTGTGAGACGTATCGCGCGATACGCATGCGTCTTGCGATAAGCTGTCCATTTTGGACATTTCTTCACCTTAAATAGCTCTCAAGCACGCGATACAGGGGGTATTGCGTGCCGCGTCTCGCAAGAACACCCCACCCGTATAGCAGATGCCAAAAACTCTATAAAATCCTATTTTTTGCAATTTCTTGCTTCACTTACCTTCTAGAGACTAAATCTAAGACTCCATTTAAGTCTATTTCATTTGAAAATGGAGATTTAAGCCACATCGAAGGATTGAACCGAAAACCCAAATTTCAATAAAAGCTTCGGTAATCTTGCTATTTCTTCTCTATTGCTTGTGAATTTTTTATATAAGTTATAAATTTATGATAGATCGACACATTCATGAAAAAAATTCAGAAAAAAATTATATTTATTTATTTTTTTGAAAAAATCAAAAAATTAAAGAAAAATCAAAAAATTACATGAAATAAGGATTGTTTGGTTTAATTTTTTTATATGTTGTAATACATCTCATTTTGCACTTAATATATCAATTTGGTAGATTTCTGAAAATAAAATATTTTTTGTATTTATTTAATATTTAAATATTTTAAAAAATTCTGAAAATGCCAAAAAATAACAAAAAATTTAGAAAGCATATTTGAACATATTAAAACAAATAAAGTATGTTTATCT
>JAOXJP010270001.1:0-20254 GCA_025762735.1 Platanus orientalis | reverse complement strand
TATATATATATATAAGAGAGAGAGAGAGAGAGACTTGCGGCATCATTTAGGACCTCACCAAATTATCACCACCAGATAAGGGGGTAAAGCTAGAAATCTTGTTTATATGGTTTTTTTGTTTCAGGTCGTGTCGTCCATGACTGGTTTAGGGGAGCCACTTGAGAGTTAAAATGCATGTGGGTCAAATGACGTAGGGTGGCCTGATCAGATGGACCTTTTTTCTAACCTCAGCTTTATGAACATATTTGGCATGGTCCAACATTTATTTTGGATGTTGCTCAAGTGGCACCTATTTGAGGTCTGCTTCAAGAACCAGGAAAATTAATAGGACAGTTGAATGGGAGTTTGGAAGGTATTTTAGACATAACGATACTCTACCGTACCACTATGGAGGGCTTGGCTCATGCCCCCCTCAGTTGGGCTTTGGTACTAGTTAATAGGAGATTTCTTAGTGTGGAACATTTAATTTTGGAAGAAAATGTTCTGTGATGACAAAGTGTCTATAGTGTTAATGGTGAATTTTAAGTCACGCCTACATAGGCCTCTGTCAATGCAGACATCAATTAGGCAAATAAGATAGATGAATTAAGAAAATTTATGGGCTCACATGAGGTTATTTTTTATATTGAAAGAGCAATTCCCATTCAAACAAGTAGAACAACAAAACTATGTTCACCTTCAAATGAGCGAAAATAGAAAACCAAAACACAAACAAAGGAAAGAGGAGAACAAAGCAAAAACATGAAAACAAAGCAAGCTGAATCTTCCCCAACCCAATCATCATCCTTCTCCATCTCACGGAAAAAAAAGAAGCAGCCAAAAATCCTGACCAAATTCCTCTTTTAGGAAATAGCACTCACAGATGGTGTTTGCAACAGAATCATAAAGGCTCTCTTAAGACTTGGCCCAATCCTTTAATAATTTATTATTTCATTTCTCAAATGCACCAGCAAAGGGCACTTGAAAGAAAATTACAGATATCTTTAAGCCCCCTTTCTGGAGCAGACTATCCACCACCTGGATATGAGACCTTTGAATTTTTTTTGCTGGGGGGGTGTATAAGGATGATTTTCTTCTTCTATTTATTTATTTATTTTTTTTGGGTAACTCATGAGGATTAATTTCAACCATTAAAATGTGTCCCTAGAGTACATTTACCTAAATCACTCAGTTCTGGTCAACTTACAAATGGGTTCTCCACTTATTTACTGGTCTTCTAGTTTTTTCAATTGTTTGCATTGATTACTATGCTTTAACATTATAGATAGTTAATCAAAGGTTCTTTTGCATGTTAGTAGAAGGATTGTATAGTCCTAGTGGCATTATGTTAATTACCATTTTATTCTTAAGCATATCACATAATCACAAGATCTCTAGTATGGAACACCTAGAGCAGTCTTTAATTTGAATCTACATTGTAGAAGTCTACTCTTGACAAACTTGGTTCCTTCAGAAATATCAAATATTTAGGGATCTGATGAACTAGGTAAATGCTGGGCCCACTTGGAATTGTTTTTGGCCCCAAATATAATGACTGCTATATGACTATTGGGAAGGAAAAGTGATGCGGACGTCTAAGCTGAAGTGGGGTCCACGTGACATGTGGATGGGACCCACATGTGCGCTCCTTGTGGCCGTCAAGTGGGTAACTCATGAGGATTAATTTTGACCATTATAATGTGTCCAGGCTCCAAAGTACGTTTACCTAAATCACTTAGTTCTAGTCAACTTACACATGGGTTCTCCACTTATATACTGGTCTTCTAGTTTGTTCAATTGTTTGCAAGTTTGTTTAATTGTTTGCATTGACTACTATGATTTAAAGTTATAGATAGTCAATCAAAGGTTCTTTTGCATTTTAGTAGAAGGATTGTATAGTCATGGAGGCATTATGTTAATTACCATTTTATTTCTTTAAGCGTCACATTATCATAAGATCTCTAGTATGGAACACCTATATCTGCATTGTAGAAGTCTACTCTTGACAAACTTGGTTCCTTCAGAAATAACAAATATTTAGGGATCTAATGAACTAGGTAAATGTTGGACCCATTTGGAATTGTTTTTGGCCCCAAATATAATGATTGCTATACTATATGACTATTGGGAAAGGATAGTGATGTGGATATCTAAGCTGAAGTGGGGTCCACATAACATGTGGATGGGATCCACATGTGCAATCCTTGTGGTAGCCAAGTGGGGGGCATATGGAGCATCTTGGAGCTGATTTAATTAGTCTTTTATTAGATTTTATGTTAGGATTATCTTTACCTTTATATTTTATTTATGTGTTGAATTTATTCTATAGTCCTTATGTAATTAGGAGTCTCTAAATCAAAGTTGTAATCCCGTTTTATCTCTTTAGGCCATATTTTGGAGGGTCAAAATTCATCAATTTGGGCTGATTTTGGTGTCATTTGAAAGGTTATTCAGTTACCTTTTTAACGAGACCAAGATCTTGAGAATCTGATGTGATTTAGGAGAGTTATGACCAAAATACTGGCAGACTGTTACTTATTATGGGGGATTAGTTATTTTAGAGAATTTTTATTTCTTAGGAAGTTTGGTTGGAGTGAGATTTGGAAAGATTGACATGTAAAGTCTATATATATGCTTTTAACCCATAATTTATTTAATGAGTGAATGAAGTTGATTGACAAAAAAATAGTTTTTGTTTTCTCTCTACAAGAGTGAGAATAATTTTCTCTTCTCCAAGCTATGGTGCAAAGATTGGAGACCTTGGTTGGTGATTTCCTCATAAGACATCCTCTTTATCTTCTTCTTCTTCTCCTTCTCTTTCTCATCTTCTCATTTTCTTTGATTTTTTTCTTTTATTTATTTTTCTCTTCTCTTTATCTTTGGTGGTTCTTTAATTCAAGAATTTGAATCTTGGTGTTTCTTTTCTTGATTTTTATTTTAAGATTTAATTCTTTGATCAATCTACTTACCATTCATACAAGTTTCTTGAAGTTTCTTTTTGATTTCATATAGATCTTGACCAATCTTCTACATCTAATTGTCTAGTTTCTTGAATTTCAAGATTCTATAATTAGAAAGCTTATATAATTTAATATAGCTAGACTCGTTGGAATTACTTGGAATTTGGTACACATATTGCTTATTGATGTTAGAATCACCCAACAATTTTTCAGATTTTTCTAACGCACCTACCTAAAATTAATTTTTTATTTTTTTAAATAGGAAGGAAATTATATGTGGCTGGTAAGATCTCCTCATAGCACTGATCTCTTACCTAGCCAATCTTCTAATTGTTACTTTGGGTTGACAAAAATATGCACTTGCATTGTAAAGAAAAGATAGAATCCATCTGGAAACTGCACTCCAATGTTTGCTTTTTCCATCATGTCAATTAATCTTTTAATTCTTCTGATTGTTTAACAATCAATAACATCATTTGTTAATTTTATTCTTTGGCAGGTGTCAAAGACAACTAGGATTTTCAAGTTTTTATTTGTAATTAATCCTAAGTAGTGCAAATTTGAAGTAACTTGGAAGGCTTTTTTTTTTTGGTATGGCCAATAATTGGATTCTGATCTAAAGTTGCTTACATTCAATTTTCTTTAATCTTACTCCCTCTCTCTCACACAGGTTTGCAAGTACAAAATTGGTATGTTGCTACGTTAAGCAGAATATGAAAGGACTTTTTTTTTTATATATAGATACAAACTAGTTTTGCCTTTAAACATATCAGTGTTAAACTTGCATCAGCACTAGGATTCATCCATAGAGCTTGAAGGTGAATGTTGCATCTTTGTGAGATCTTACGAGTTGATGTTGAAAGTTAAGGTCAATGCATGCACCTATTTGATAACTCTATCAGATATATATTATTAGTGATACTATTTACCTTTCTCTGAATTTTAAAAAATAGTTATCAGCTGTGAGCGTTAGGGCTGTCAACTATCCAATTTGTATTTGATCCACTAATATTCAATTCAAATGCATCTATATCTGATTCAATTATTCGACTAAACATTTGTATCCATTGAAATTAATTTATAATTAATATTTATATTATAATATTGTAGGACATGTTATGTAGAATACAACATATGAATACAGTAACCTTAACCTTTTATCAAAAAGAAAATGAAAAAACCTTAACCCATTTCTCATCTCGCATTCCCAATTTGAATGAAAGAAAGCTCCTAGTAGCCAGTTCCCCATTCTCTCAATGATCTATCAATCGTCTTCAATCTTTATAATTCTTAGGTCCTTATTTATTTTCTCGTAAATATCCATAAAATATTCAAATTCGATTGAAATTTGATTAAATAAACAAATACAAATATAGATATGTCTATCCGATTCGTATCCGACCATTGATAGTCCTAGTGTGCATGAAGTCATAAAGTTGAGCAATGTTAAGGGGACCATTTTTTTCCCCGAGTTGACACATCACCCCACATGGATTCGGATAACTCCAGGAAGCCGTAGGGCCCCCAATACCTTTTCTCTGGGTGTCTAGAAGACCCATATTGGTACATTACTAAGACTACCAAGCCAAAACCAGGTAAGTCTAGCCTAGCTAAGCTGTCGAGATAGAAAGTACTCAGTTCCTATGATGGTGATCTTTACTGGTAAGTTGAGATTTCCTGGCTCCTTGGCCGTCATCGCAAAACTCAATCTAAGGATTAACAAAATCTAGGGTTATAATAAGCCCTAGGGAATCAAGATACTTGGATCAGCTCATTTTTTGGTGGAACTGAAGACATGAACCATATATGTATCAAGTAATTTGCATTGAAAAATTGGAGATCGATTAGTTTTCCTCCCTCTGATGATCGGTTTGATGGTACAGGCCTCTAGTCAACCAACATTTAATGCTAAACTACATGACATCCATCTTTACTCAACCCAACAATCTGAACATATCCGAACCTATATGTGTTTGAATCGGGTTAGGCTCCTCAGGTTGAATGACGCACCTCTACCTCCAGTTCGGTGGACCACCTGACTTTGGTGGGCACTTGCCTAGCCCATACTGTCCACCAAGCACTTCAGATGGAGCAAACGACCTGCTTTGATTAGAAAATGATAAAAGGTATGGCTACAAATGTGAGGTCGTATTAGCTAGTCTACTTTGATTAGAAGAGGAGAAAATGGATGCCTTGCATGCACCCACTCTCTCTCTCTCTCTAAAATTCAACTCAACTTGCTGAGAAACAGGACAATGGGAATGTGTTTAGGTACTTTGGACCCTCATGTTCAAGGGTTGCTTCAGTTTTCTGGTTGAGAATACTAATCAAGCTGGCCATCCATGCATTACCTTATTTAAGCAATAATGTCTGTAGGACAAAAATAGAACCACAAACGATTATAAAGAGAGCTTACTAAATATAGTTCATTAATTTCATGATGGTGAAATATGAATCATCAGACCTTGTATAAACAAGACATTACTCTTTGCAGTGAGGGGAAATATTCTCACGGAGTTTTGACCATGAGTTGCAAAAAACTGGGTTTTTGTAATCCTTGTTATAATAGATTACAAAGAAGGGGCTAAGTGCTTGAGACCCAATTTTGTGGTCTCGGTCATTGATATAATTGATTACTCCATTTGTAACCGATTACACCTATAACAGATTACTAGATTGGTAATCGATTAGCGTTGTAATAGATTATCAATCTGGTAATCAATTAGAAAGCCAGTTTCTGCACTTTGTTTTGCCCTTCAATGGTCCTCTCTAGAACTTGTACCTTGGGATATTTTTTAGATGATTTTATGCATGATGTGATAAATACTTTGGTCCACTCACACTCAAAAACCTTCCATGATGCATGCAAGATTTATACCTTAGAATCTCTGGGATTTTTGTAGCAAGCATCAAGCTTCGGGCTTTAAGTCTTTGGTCCACTTTGGCATCTTCACTTGTGGTCTTATTCTTAACAAGGCATTGACACTTGCAAGACATATACATATTACATAGGAGTTTTGACCATGAGATTGACAACAAAACTACATATGACTCAACAGGTTGCTTATTAAACTTTCCTAATTATTAAAATCTCTGAATTTAGACTCTTGTAAAAAAGAGTTGTTACATTCCACCTTTCTTCAAAAATGACCTTTCCCTTGAGGTCGAAAACCTGAAAATATTGTTGTATCTTTGACCAAATTTCCACAAGTCACTTGTTCTTCTGGCATGCCAACCCATTGAATCAACAATTGGATCACTGTTTGATTATTACACTTCATTGGCTGTCTATCTAAAATATGTTTGGGATAGAGGTCAACAAGTCTAGCATCCGTATAAACTGGTAGATTTGTAGCAACCTCCCTAAGTGTCCAATTTTCTTCTTAAGGTATGAGACATGAAAGACCGGGTGGATTCGTGCCTCAATTGGAAGATCAAGTTTATATGTAATGCAAGCTAAGACATGGAATGATCCATAGAATCAAGGGGCCAACACCATATATGATTAACGGTATGGTTGTAATTTCAAATTAACCATATCTCCCACTTCAAATGATTTGTCCAAGTGTCACTTATCTACTTGAATCTTCCTATGGTCTTGAGCGGCTATGAGATTCTGTTTGAGCAGTTTTAAGATTTGTTCCCGTGTCAACAATTCTTGTTCCACACGATGCACCAAAGTGGTTCCTTGGACATATGGTTTAATGGAAGGTGGAGCTTGGCAATACAATGCTTCATATGGAGTCATTTTGATAGATTCATGATATGCGGAATTGTAAATTCACTTTGCCCAAGGGATCCATCGAACCCATTTCTTCAGTTGGTTGATAGTAAAACATCTCCAATACGTCTCCAAGCAATGATTCACTTTTTCGGTCTGTCAATCGGTTTGAGGGTTATAGGCTGAATTCATGAGTAGCTTGTGGAATTTCTCCTTCCAAAACCCATTATAAATACCGCATCACAGTCACAAACGAAAGAAGATGGTATACCATGTAACTTGGAAACATTATCAATGAAAGCATGTGCAACATGAACAACTGTATGTATGAGATAAGGGAATAAAATGTGCATATTTACTCAGATGATTAACCACCACAAAAAGTATCACTTTTCCATTAGAAGGAGGTAGTGCATCAATGAAATCCATGGAGATATTTGACCAAATTTTTTAAGGAATTGGTAGCAGCTGTAACAGTCCTGGTGAAGCAACGGCTTGGGATTTGTTGCGTTGACACACATCACAAGCTGTCATGTAATCACACACATCCATTTTCATGCCTTTCCACCAAAAATTTCGGCGCAATCATTTGATCATTTTCAAAATCCTGCATGACCCCCATAAGCAAAATCCTGGCATTGGCACATGATAAGCATCTTGTGAGAGAAAGCCAGGTCAACCACAATACTCCCTTTATCTTGGATTGTAAATCAATGATACAGAGGTTGGTCTGATTGTCATGCAAAATCTGATCTACCCATTGAAAAATGAGGGTGGATAATGCAACCATAGATGCCTTGGTGGTATATTGCGAAAAGGCATCCACAACCTTATTCTCTACTCTAGTTTTGTACACAATGTCACAAGTGTAACCCATCACTTTGGACAACCATCAATGTTGATATGGTGTGGAAGCACATTGTGAATCCATATGTTTAATATTGCAGTGGTCAGTTAAAATTTCGAAGTGCTTGCCCACAAATATTGATTCCATTTTGTAACAGCAAAAACGATGGCTTCCACTTCCTTCTCATACGTCAAAAGACTCAGCCTATGGTTTGATAGAACCTTGTGGATATATGCAATTAGGGTCATGCAGGATTCTTGATAACAATAAAACGATTACTCCATAATTTTTGGTGGAAAGGTATGAAAATGGATGTGTATGATTACACGATGACTTGTGATATGTGCCAACGCAATAAATCTCAAGCCGTTGCTTCACCAATACTACCAATTCCTTCAAAAATTTGGTCAGATATCTCTATGGATTTCATTGAGGCACTACCTCCTTCTAATGGAAATATGATACTTTTTATGGTGGTTAATCATCTGAGTAAATATGCACATTTTATTCCCTTATCTCATACATACAGTTGTTCATGTTGCGCATGTTTTCATCGATAATGTTTCCAAGTTACATAATATGCCATCCTCTTTCCTCTATGATTGTGATGTGGTATTTATAGTGGGTTCTGGAAGGAGATATTCCACTTACAAGGTTCTGAGCTACTCATGAATTTAGCTTATCACCCTCAAACCGATTGACAGACCAAGAGAGTGAATCGTTGCTTGAAAACGTAGTTGAGATGTTTTACTACCGACCAACCGAAGAAATGGGCTCCGTGGATCCCTTGGACAGAGTGGATTTACAATACCGCATATCATGAATCTATCAAAATGACTCCGTATGAAGCATTGTATTGCCAAGCTCCACCTTCCATTAAATCATATGTCCGAGGAACCACTTATATACATCATGTGGAACAAGAATTGTTGACACAGGACTAAATCTTAAAATTGCTCAAATATAATCTCATAACCGCTCAAGACCGCATGAAGATCCAAGTAGATAAGTGACACTTGGACAAATCATTTGAAGTGGGAGATATGGTTTATTTAAAATTACAATCATACCGTCAATCATCCATTGCTATTTGGAAATCTATGATGTTGGTCCCTTGATTCTGCGGATCATTCCAAGTCTTAGCTAGCATTGCAACTGTAGCATACAAACTTAATCTTCCAATTAAGGCACGAATCTACCCAATCTTTCATGTCTCATACCTTAAGAATAAAATTAGACACTTAGGGAGGTTGCTACAAATTTACCAGTTTATGTAGATGCTGGACTTGTTGACCTCTATCCCAAAAGTATTTTGGATAGACAACCAATGAAGCGTAATAATCAAGCAGTGAACCAATTGTTGATTCAATGGGTTGGCATGCCAGAAGAACAAATGACTTAGGGAAATTTGGTCAAAGATACAACAACGTTTTCCAGGTTTTCAACCTTAAGGGCAAAGTCATTTTTGAAGAAAGGTGGAATGTAACAACTCTTTTTTACAAGAGTCTAAATTCAGAGATTTTAATAATTAGGAAAGTTTAATAAGCAACCTGTTGAGTCATATGTAATTTTGTTGTCAATCTCATGGTCAAAACTCCCATGTAATATGTATATGTCTTGTAAGTGTCCATGCCTTGTTAAGAATAAGACTACAAGTGAAGATACCAAAGTGGACTAAAGACTTGAAGCCCAAAGCTTGATGCTTGCTGCAAAAATCCCAAAGATTCTAAGGTATAAATCTTGCATGCATCATGGGAGGTTTTTGAGTGTGAGTGGACCAAAGTATCCATCACATCATGCATAAAATCATCTAAAAAATATCCCAAGGTACAAGTTCTAGAGAAGGACCATTGAAGGGCAAAACAAAGTGCAAAAACTGGCTTTCTAATTGATTACCAAATTGATAATCTGTTACAGTGCTAATCAATTACCAATTTGGTAATCTATTACAGGTGTAACCGGTTATAAATGGAGTAATCGATTATATTAATGACTGAGACCACAAAATTGGGTCCTAAGCACTTAGCCCCTTCTTTGTAATATATTATAACAAGGATTACAAGAACCCAGTTTTTTGTAACTCATGTATGTAATTGATTATAGTGTAATCAATTACTAATTTTGTAATTGATTACAGAACTAGTAATCGGTTATAAGTGCATAAAAAAGAAAAATAAAACTCCATTTTGAAATTGTAGTTTAGATAACTTACTCGTTTTAAAAGATTTTATTCTGACATTGGAGAGGGGTCTACGATCCTTATAAAAGAGAAACTTTCCCTTTAGAGAAACCACTTCAAGCATCTTAAAGAGTGTTGAAACCCTTTCCAAAAGTAAGCCTCTTCCTTGAGAAACCTTCCTCTCTCACTATTTTAACCTTAAAAGAGCTTTTCCCTAGCTAAATATTACTTTTTAGCCTCTCTTCTACTCTTCCAAGCTTTCATACATAGAAAACAGACATTTGTGGGTTGTCCTAAGAGGAAACCCTTGTTTGGCCAAACTTAAGGAGCTTAAGAGCCAAAGTTTGAAATGGTGTGGGTGTACCAATGCATACTAGCTCTGGAAGGAGTACTCCCACTTTTTGTAAATAGAAGCATCAACCAACCTGGGGTAATATTTGCTTTCCTTTTCATTCATTTTCATATTCATTAATTCTCATATTGCTTAGCTTCCTCCGGAGACACCAGAAGTAGTACGCACCCGTCGGAGACACCGAATGTATTGTTGAGTTTGCTTTGTGCAAGTAGATAGATTTTGTATGTTTTTTACCTAGGTTGTATTAAACAATCTAAATGAAATATACCTAAGCTCGGAGGTGAGTTTTAGAAGAGTGGACGTAGGCCATCGTGTTGAACCATTATAAATCTCGTGTTATAGATTGAACGTGTGATTGCTTCTCTCTTAACTTTTATGCTCATTGTTACTCTTGCGCTTTGCGTGTTTGATAAAATACTTGAGTAGACACTTTGTAGCACACACATATTTGGGAAAATTTTAAGAAGATTAAAATTAAATCAAAATCAATCCCAATACCTGTAAAAATGGGTAAAATAATTTTAATATTCTATTCACCCCCTCTAGGATAACCTAATAGGTTTTTCAATTGGTATCAGAGCCTAAGTTTCTCACATAGGGCTTAATAACCCAAGTTAGATCCTAGCAAAAATCCTAGAGTAACACTAGATGGCTAGAGAAGATGATAACATGTCTATTAGCACACCTCCATTTTTCAATGGAAGTGACTGGTTATTGTAAATCTTGAATGGAGATTTTCCTAAATGCTTATGACCACAAGGTTTGGGTTTCTGTACTTAATGGCTATACAAAGCCCGATAAACCTAGAAGTGAATGGTTTGCTACCAAAGCGGAAGCTCACAAGTATAATTTTAGAGCCCTAAATGCCATAGCTATTGGTTTAGTCCCCGATGAGTTTAGAAGTATAGCTCATCTCAAGATGGTCAAAGAAGCATGGTTGCTTCTCTCGGTCACCTATGAGGGTATAAGTGCCGTAAAGATGTCAAACCTTCAAATGTACACCACTCAACTTAAATCACTTAGGATGGAGGAAGACGAAGAAGTCTCCCAATTCAATGACAAGTTGTCTAACTTGGTGAATGTTATGAGAAACCTAGGAGAAGACATTCTATAATCAAAAGTGGTTTGAAAAGTGCTTAAGTCACTCTTAAAAGGATTATACCTAAAGTGACCACTATTGAGGAAAGCAAGGACCTTGATAACATTAAACTAGAAGAGTTAATTGGGTCCCTTCAAACATTTGGAGCGGCAATCAAGGTCACTACTAAGAAGGACATTACCCTCAAGATAGAAGAACCCTCCGGATCCACCGAGGAGTCAAATGATCACTTGGCACAACTCCTCATAGTTCTTTCAATTTTAAGAGAAAACAACTTGTACATGCAACGCTCAAAATGTTTGTTTGGTCATGTCCAAGTTAAATACTTTATAGCTAAAGAAGGTGCAACGAATGATCCCAAAAAAGTGTAATGCATGATTGATTAACTAAAACCAACTAAAACTAAAGGCTTGAGAGGATTTCTAGGGTCCATGGACTACTATCGACGTTTTGTTTCAGGATATGGGCAGATTTGTGCACCTTTTACTAAGATACCAAAGAAGATGGATTCAAGTGATCTGAGGAGGTTGATCATGCATTGAAGCCCCTAAGGAGGAGATGGCATTGTTGCCTATCTTAGCATTGCCTTATTTTAATTTTTTTTCATCATTGAGTGTGATGCATCTGGAAGAGCAATTGGAGCAACTTTAATGCAATGTTGGCATCCAATTGCATATATCAACAAGGTTTTATCAGACTGTAGCTTGAGTCTTTTGACATACAAGAAGGAAATGGAAGCCATCATTTTTGCTGTTACAAAATGGAATCAATATTTGGTGGGCAGGCACTTTCAAATCTTAATCGACCATTGCAATATTAAACATATGGATTCACAATGTGCTTCCACTCTAGATCAACATTGATGGGTGTCCAAACTGATGGGTTACACTTGTGACATTGTGTACAAAATTAGAACAGAGAATAAGGTTGTGGATGTCTTTTCGCGATATACCATCGAGGCATCTGTGGTTGCATTATCCACCCTAATTTTTCAATGGGTAGATCAGATTTTGCATGACAATTAGACCAACCTCTATATCACTGATTTATGATCCAAGATAAAGGGGATTGTGGTTGGCCTGGCTTTCTCTCACAAGATGCTTATCATGTGCCAATTTCATGATTTAGCTAATGGGGGTCATGTAGGATTTTGAAAATGATCAAATGATTATGCCATTTTTTTTTGTGGAAAGGTATTAAAATGGATGTGTGTGATTACGTGGCAGCTTGTGATGTGTGCCAACGCAACAAATCCTAAGCCGTTGCTTCACCAGGATTGTTACAATCATTACCAATTCCTTAAAAAAATTGATCAAATATCTCCATGGATTTCATTGATGCACTCCCTGCTTCTAATGGAAAATTGATACTTTTTGTGGTGGTTAATCATCTGAGTAAATATGCACATGCTATTCCCTTATCTCATATAGACAACTGTTCATGTCGTGCATGCTTCCATTGATAACGTTTTCAAGTTACATAGTATACCATCTTTCTTTATTTGTGGCTGTGATGATGTATTTACTAGTGGGATCTAGAAGGAGATATTCTGCCTACGGGGTTCTGAGCTCTTCATGAGTTCATTGTATCACCCTCAAACCGATGGACATACTAAGACAATGAATCATTGCTTGGAGACATACTTGAGATGTTTTACTACCGACCAACTGAAGAAATGGGCTTGGTAGATCCCATGGGCTGAATGGAGTTACAATACTGCATATCATGAATCTATCAAAATGCCTACGTCTAAAGAAGTGTATGGCCAAGTTCCACCAGCCATTAAACCATATGTCCGAGGAACCACTTTGGTGCATCATGTGTAACAAGAATTGTTGACACGAGATCGGATCTTAAAACTGCTCAAACAGAATCTCATAGCCATTTAAGACCATGTGAAGATTCAAGCAAATAAGCGATGCTTGTACAAATCGTTTGAAGTGGGAGATATGGTTTATATGAAATTACATCCATACTATCAATCATCCGTGGCTATTTGGAAATCTATGATGTTGGCCCCTTGATTCTACAGACCATTTCAGGTCTTAGCTTGTATTGGAACTGTGGCATACAAGCGTAATATTTCAATTAAGACATGAATTCACCCAGTTTTTCATGTCTCATACCTTAAGAATAAAATTGGAAACTTAGTGAGGTTGTTACAAATTTACCAGTTTATACAGATGCTAAACTTGTTGACCTTTATCCCGAACGTATTTTGGATAGACAACCAATCAAGCGTAATATTCAAGAAGTAATCCAATTGTTGATTCAATGGGTTGACATGCCAGAAGAACAAGTGACTTGGGGAAATTTGTCAAAGATACAACAACATTTTCCAGGCTTTCGACCTACAAGGCAAGGTCATTTTCGAAGAAGGGTGGAATGTAACAACTCTTCTTTTGCAAGAGCTTAAATTCAGAGGTTTTAATAATTAGGAAAGCTTAATAAGAAACCCTCTTTTGCCAAGGGATACATTAGGAAGTTTCTAAATTTCTAATTAGGAATTATTTTCAATTGCATTGTAAGCAATGCAAAACCCATCTCCGCCCTAAAAACTTTTTTAGGCAAAGATGCATCAAGCATCGCTTAGGCCAATGTCAAATGCTTAGGACTATGCAAAAATGCATCAAGCATTGCTTAAATTAAAAAGCTCGGGAGTGATGCTCTATGCATATCTACTCAAAGATCTATGTTGGGTAAGATGCATTCAACATCATTCAAAGCAAATTAAATGGAAATGACACATCATTTCATGACAAATCAAATCGGCATTTAGTTGTTTCAAGCCACCTCTAAATTTCCTTCTAAAACAAATAGGCCAAAAAAAGTCCATCTTCAAGGCATTTGGCCAATCAGGACCACTTTCAACATTCGGTTGACTAAGGCCATCTTAAATCCTCCACTCGACCGCTTAAGGCCACCTTCATTTCAAGGCAAAAGGCTACCTTCAAGTTCAATTATAGGCCAAAAAGGCCACCTTCAAATTATTCAACCACATAAGGCCACTTTCAACTCAAGACCAAAATGGTCCTTTTTATCAATCATTCAGCCACTCAGGTTCAGCGAGAACACCACTCTCGCGTCTCACAAGAAGGCCACCTTATTTTTATCAATCATTCGGTCACTCAGGTTTAGTGAGAATGCCACTCCCGCATCTCACAAGAAGGCCACTCCTTTTTGTAAATCATTCAGCCACTCAGGTTTGGTGAGAAGGCCACTCTCGTAACTCACTAAAAGGTCATTCCTTTTTATCATTCATTTGGCCGCTCAGGTTCGGTGAGAATGTCACTCTCGCATCTCACAAGAAAACCACCTCCTTTTTATCAATCATTCGGCTACTCAGGTTCGATTAGAACGCCACTCTCGCATTTCACAAAAATGTTATCCCAATTATCAATCATTCAGCTTCTTAGTTCAGTGAGGACGCCATTCTCGCGACTTATAAGAAGGCTACCCCTTTTGACGTATTTCATCGTTTGTTCGGGCAGAGACAAACGTCAATGTCATACCATTGCTTGCGTATTTAGTTATGATAGAAACCCTCAAAGGTGTTCATAAAAAGGTATGTAGCACTGATCTTTCAATATCTTTATGGCTTTTGTAGACACATTGTGTGTAATGCCCCTGAACCCAAATTCAAATATGGATCTGTATCGCTTCAGATTTAGATTTGTTACTTATCCAAAGTCTAATGATCACAATGGCCCAAACCATGGGCCAATAAATCAAATCCAATAGTCCATAAGTTCTTATTTAGTACTTATCTTAAGATCCATTAAGTTTAATTAGTTCAATAGTCAGATTTCAACATTTTGTGGAAGTGTATTCAATATTCAATAACTATACATGTTCAGAAAGTTTTTCGGAAGCATATTCAATATTCAATAATCACAGATTATTCGAATCTTCTCTATAGTGATTTGTATCAATTTAGGCCCATTATTTTGTTTTTTTTCTAACCTCTTTCGAACATAGGCAATCAACACCTTCCATAAAGGGCTTCAAATGGGGCCATATGAATACTATCATTGTAGCTATTGTCGTAGGCAAACTCGACTAGTGGCAAATGGGTATCCCACTTCCCTTGAAGTTAATTGCACAGGCTCTTAACATGTCCTTAAGAGTTTGTATAGTTCTTGTCTACTGTCCATCAGTTTGGGGGTGGAAAGCAATATTGAAATCCAGTCTTATGCCCATAGCTTTCTGTAGTCTCCCAAAAAAATGAGAAGTAAACCATGGGTCTCGGTCAAAGACTATACTAGATGGAATGTCGTGCAGTCATACTATCTCTTCAATATAAAGCTTAGCCAATCGGTTTAGTGGGTAAGATATCCAAATGGGTAAGAAGTGTGCAAACTTTGTTAGTCGAACAACAATCACCCAAATAGAATCGTAGCCCTTGCTTGTTCTGGGTAATCCCACTACAAAGTCCATAGAAATGTGCTCCACTTTCATTCTGAATGTCAAGTGGTTGTAGCGGACCAACTGGGTTTTGGTACTCAGTCTTGACTTGTTGGCATGTTAAGTATTTGGAAATGAAGTCTGCTATCTCTCTCTTCATATTGTTCCACCAATATGTCTCTTTCAAGTCCTTTTACATTTTGATACTACCAGGGTGGACAATATAGGTGGTCTTGTGAGATTTATTTAAACTTTTTCTTTTGAGTTCTTCAAGATTGGGAACACAAAGACAGCTCCCAAGCTTCAAGGTGTCATTGACATCTAAGGAGAAATCGGTTCTGTCACTATTCCTCACTTCATCTGCAATCTTCATCGGTGATAGATTATTAACTTGTGCTCTTTTTACTTGATCAACTAAAGTGAGATGCACTTTCAAATGGGCTAGCAGCACATCAAGATCTTTTACTTGGAGTTCCGCATTCAAATCCTTTAGTTCGTGTAGTAGAGCAGTCTTCCCTATCCTGAGACATAGATGTGAACTTAAAGACTTTCGAATCAAGGCATTAGCTACCACGTTGGATTTTCCAGGTTGGTAGTTAATGGTACAATCATAATCACTGATTAGTTCCATCAACCTTCATTGCCTCAAGTTCAACTTCTTCTATGAGAAAATGTAGTTAAGGCTCTTCTGATCAGTAAAGATCTCACACGTCTCACCATACAAGTAGTGTATCTAGATTTTCAGTGCAAAGTTGACGACTGCCAACTCCAAGTCATGAGTGAGATAATTTTTCTTGTATGGTTTAAGTTGCCTTGAAGCGTAAGCAATCACTTTTTCATGCTGCATGAGCACGCAACCCAAGCCCTTTCTAGAGGCATCACTATAGACAACAAATCCTCTTATGCCTGAAGGTAGCATAAGAACTAGAGTAGATACAAGACGGTTCTTCAACTCTTAAAATCTCTTATCGCATTCATCACTCCATTCAAACTTTGTATACTTAGATTCATTAATGGTCCCGAAATCTTCAAGAATCCCTCAACAAACCTCCCGATAATAGGCAGCCAAACCCAAGAAATTGTGGATTTCAGTCACACTTGTTGGTATAGGCCAACTCACCACAACTTTAACCTTCTTGGGGTCAACAAGGACACCATCCTTTGATATAACATAACCCAAGAATGACACTTGATCTAGCCAAAATTCACACTTGCTGAACTTAGTATACAACTGTTTTCCTTCAAAGTTTGTAAAGCAATTCGCAAGTGTTCTTCATGTTCCTTGTAGTTCTTAGAGTAGACTAAGATGTCATCAATGAATATAATGACAAAATGATTTAGAAATGACTTGAACACCCAATTCATTAAATCCATAAAAACGGCAAGTGCGTTGGTTAATCCAAAAGTCATCACAAGGAACTCGTAGTGTCTATAACGGGTTTGAAATGCGGTCTTAGGTTTGTCTTCAGCTCACACTTTCAACTGGTGGTATTTTGACTTTTGATCAATCTTAAAAAATACCATTGCTCCTTGAAGTTGATCAAACAAGTCATCAATCCTTGAGAGTGGGTACTTGTTCTTGATGGTCACCTTGTTCAGTTGTTGGTAGTCAATGCATAATTGCATTATCCCATCCTTTTCTTCATAAACAACATTGGTACTGTCCATGGTGACACACTAGGCCTAAAAAAATCCTTTCCAAGAAGATCTTGCAAATGTACCTTAAACTCCTTGAGCTCTACCGTTTCCATTCAGTATGGAGCTATGGAAATTGGTCTCGTGCTTGGAACCAAGTCAATCACAAATTCAGTCTCACGATCTGGGGGTAGACTGGGTATATCTTCGAAAAATACATCCATGAATTCCTTAACTACCGGTACACTCTTTGTCATTTATTCATCCTTTCGGTATTCTATGACATAGGCTAGGTAGCCTTATCCTCCTTACAGAGTATGTTCCCAGCTTGAATAGACGAGATCAAACATGGAAAAGACTCTTTCTTGGTCCCTTGAAAAGAGAACTCTGCTTGACTTGGTATTTAGAAAACAACTTTCTTGGTGTAACAATGGACTGTGGCATGTTAGGAAGCTAAGAAGTTCATTCCCAAAATGATGTCAAAGTCGTCCAGGTCCAACAATATGAGATCAACAGTTAGCTCCTTATCCCCAATCCTAAGTGTACAAGTCTCACACACAAGTTCTGCCAACATAGTCTTGTGCGAAATGTTGGTTGTAAAGATGGATGTTATGTGGTTTAACATTAAATGTTGGTTGTAGAATGTTAAATATAGAGCCTTTTTTTAGAGATTGACTAGAGGCTTGTACCACTAAACCAATCATCAGAGGGAGGAAAACTAATATCTCCAATGTTTCAATGCAAATTACCTGATACATATATTGTTCATGTCTTCAGTTCCACAAAAAATGTGTTGATTCAAGTATCTTGATTCCCTAGGGCTTATTATAACCCTAGATTTTGCTAATCCTTAGATTGAGTTTTGAGATGACGGCCAAGGAGCCAGGAAATCTCAACTTGCTAGCAAAGATCACCATCATAGGAACTGAGTACTTTCTGTCTTGACAGCTTAGCTAGGCTAGATTTACCCGGTTTTGGCTTGGTAGTCTTAGTAATATACCAATATGGGTCTTCTAGACACCCAGAGAAAAGGTATTGGGGGCCCTACGGCTTCCTGGAGTTGTCTGAATCCATGTGGGATGATGTGTCAACTCGGGGAAAAAAATGGTCCCCCTAACATTGCTCAACTTTATGACTTCATGCACACTAGGACTGTCAATGGTCGAATACGAATCAGATAGACATATCTGTATTTGTATTTTTTTATTTAATCAAATTTCGATCAAATTTGAATATTTTATGGATATTTGCGAGAAAATAAATAAGGACCTAAGAATTATAAAGATTAAAGACGATTGATAGATCACCGAGAGAATGGGGAACTGGCTACTAGGAGCTTTCTTTCATTCAAATTGGGAATGCGAGATGAGAAATGGGTTAAGGTTTTTTCATTTTTTTTTTGATAAAAGGTTAAGGATACTGTATTCATAAGTTGTATTATACATAACATGTCCTACAATTAATTATATATTAATTTCAATGGATATAGATGTTTAGTCGAATAACTGAATCAGATATAGATGCATTTGAATCGAATATTAGCGAATCAAATACAAATCAAATACGAATACAAATACAAATTGGATAGTTGACAGCCCTAATGCACACAGCTGATAACTCTAAAACTTTGCATGTTATCAACCTTATAAATTCTTGACGCTGATTTTAGGTGTGCAAGTCAGGTTGACAACTTGTTTTTTTTACTACTGTGATGATAGTGTCTAGTGTTTATGGTGAATTATAAGCTGACACATGTTATGTTTGGGGTTCAAAAAAGTGTTCAGGTGTTTAAAAAAAAAAAAAAACCAAACTCAGAAACACATCGTGTGTCAATGGCACACACCTACATAGGCCTGTGTTGACATAAACAATCATTCTCTAAAACAGCATTGGTTAATCTATTTTTTAAAATTCAGAGAAAGGTAAATAGTATCACTAACTATATATATCTGATAGAATTATCAAACAGGTGCATGCACTGTCCTTAACTTTCAACATCAACTCGTAAGATCTCACAAAGAAGCAACATTCACCTTCAAGCAAGTTTGACACTGATATGTTTAAAGACAAAATTAGTTTGAATCTATAAAAAAAAAAGTCCTTTCATATTCTGCTTAACTCAGCAACATACCAATTTTGTACCTGCAAACCTATGTGAGAGAGAGGGAGTAAGATTAAAGAAAATTGTATGTAAACAACTTTAGATCAGATTCCAATTATTGGCCATCCCCAAAAAAAATGAAAAACTCCTTCCAAGTTACTTTAAATTAGCACAACTTAGGATTAATTTAAAAAAGAACCTCAAAAATCCTTCTTGTCTTTGACACCTGCCAAAGAATAAAATTAACAAATGATGTTATTGATCGTTAAACAATCAGAAGAACTAAAAAGATTAATTGACATGATGGAAAAAGCAAACATTGGAGTGCAGTTTCCAGACGGATTCTATCTTTTCTTTACAATGCAGGTGCATATTTTTGTCAACCCAAAGTAACAGTTAAAAGATTGGCTAGGCAAGAGATCAGTGCAATGAGGTGATCTTACCAGCCACATAATTTCTTTCATATTTTAAAAAAATAAAAAAATAATTTCACGTAGGTGCATTAGAAAAATCTGAAAAATTGTTGGGTGATTCTAACATCGATAAGCAATATGTGTACCAAATTCCAAGTAATTCCAACAAGTCTAGCTATATAAAATAATATAAGCTTTCAAATTGTAGAATCTTGAAATTCAATAAACCAGACAATTAGATGTAGAAGATGGATCAAGATCTATATGAAATCAAACAGAAACTTCAAGAAACTAGTATGGATGGTAAATAAATTGATCAAAGAACAAAACCTTAAAATAAAATTCAAGAAAAGACAAGAACAGAAGAGACGATCTCTATGGTTCAAGAAACACCAAGATTCAAATTCTTGAATTAAAGAACAACCAAGAGAAGAGAAAAAGAAATAAAAGAAAAAATCAAAGAAAATGAGAAAATGAGAAAGAGAAAGAGAACAAGAAGAAGATAGGGAGGATGCCTTATGAGGAAATCACCAACTAATGTCTCCAAGCTTGGCACCATAC
>JAOXJP010269980.1:0-20255 GCA_025762735.1 Platanus orientalis | reverse complement strand
ATGTTCAAAATGGCTTATGACATCACTAATACCTCATATTTTGGTCTTTCTTAGATTTCTAGGAACTATGGAGAACTATAACTTTTGAAAACAAACAACAAAACTTCTACTCTACACTACCAATACATTTACCATTTAAAGAGGCTTGCTCATTACTAAAGCCAATACATGGAGTACTTCCACATGATAAATTAGGTAACTGAGCTTGTAATAATCTTAGTAGTTGCCAAGAATTCAATTCCAATGCTCTCAGTCATTGGTCATTTGTGTTCCTCAAATAATACAGCAAAGTATAAAATTCAGATTGACTAAAAAGAAACAAACTATAAAATTTGACATATTCTAAAGATTTGTTTATAGATGAATACATGTATTAAAAGGGAAAGAAAAAGAAAACACAATGAACGATAACCCTTGTAAAATGTGGGAAACAAGAAAGAAATTAAAAAAAAGTAAGACCACACAAGACAAACATTTACAATAAGAGATTCACACAGGACAAAGCATTCTGATGAAATTTTCATTCACTATATCGATCGGCAATCTAGGCACATGTGAGTACAAGGTTTATAGAAAATGTTGTATCAAATTTCTTCAAAGGGTAGAACACAAAACCGCCTTAGAAAGGGTTAGGGCCTAGGGGTCAAATTTTGAAAAGATACAATCCTATGGCTATCAATGTCCTGGATTAAGCTGGTCTTATGGGCTTTTAGGCCCAGAATGCTTAGGATTGAACACATACTCCATTTTAAACCAAAGTGTCACAAATAATTGATGAGATTAGCTCCAAAATTTTAAACTAGTACTTGTAAATGTAATGTGTTGTAAATTCCATGAATTATAAAATACATGTATTTTATAGACTTGGACATGAGTGAAGTCATGTTAGAGTCTAGGTAGGTCTTAGTCTCAAGCTTCAAGAAGAACAATCTCAAGACACCAAGAAGAACTCAAGGAAAGCAAACCGGGAGCTTACAAGTCATCCCGAAGGATTCACAATTCACTCTGAGCTCACTAAGGTAAAACAGGTAAAGTGACATAGTCAAGGTGAATCAAGGATCCAAATAGGAGTTCCAAAGGTCTACAGACCTTCCCAAACTATGGAGGGACAATCTCGAGGTCTCTATAGCCTTTTCAAGGGTTTTGGAGGCATTACAAGGCATTTGGATCGATCCAGAACCGATCCAAACATCCCAATTCGATCTAAATAATTTGGATTGATCCAAACTTATTTTAATTGAACCAAAATTGATCCAAAGTTGTAGAAACACTGTATAATGGTCAGATCTTTAGAAAATTATTTTAAATCGATGGCTCATGTTATTTGAACGTTGGGGAATGTTCTAATCTAATGTATACAAGTAATTTTCATCAATTATAAAAGAGATTGAGCTCCAAATGAGCGTGGTAATGGTTCTTGGAAAATCTCACATGTTTTGAAAGCTCTCTTGCTCATTTTGCTAGATCTTGAGAGATTTAGTTCTCTAAATCTTTAGCAAATCTCTCTATGCTTAGATAGGAAACTTCATACCAAGACCATTCTATTGCCACCTCTCTAGTCTTGCTAAGCCACATCATTTGGAGGTAGGCTACAAAGGGTTGTCCAAAAGGAAACCTAAGTGAAGAAAGTATGAAATTGTGTGTCACATCTTGCTCAAGGAGGAGCAACCCATCAGTATTGGTTCAACTAGCTTGAAGAGCCATTAAGGAAACTTTAGGGAGCCATAGTCACATCTTACTCAAGGATGAGCAGCCCTAACTTTTGTGTAAGGCAACACCAACCTTCAAGAGGTAATCTTTGCATTTAACCTTTAGTTGAGTTATTAAGACTTTTTCCTTTAGAGACACCGGGAGAATTGGCACTATCGCCAAAGACACCGGTAGTGTAGACCCTTAGCTTTTCTACCAAAGACACCGGAAGAGTAGACCATAGACCACACCTGCCAAAGACACCGGGTGTAACTTGTTTGACAAGTAGACTAGGCTTTTGTTTAATTTTAGCCTTGATTGTAACACTTCAATCTTAATTAAATTTTATAGCTTGGTGGTGAGCATTTTAAGAGTGGATATAGGCCGTTGTGTCAAACCACTATACATCTTTTGTACTTTGTGATTGCTTATGTTTGTCTTTACATTTAGCATTTAAATTGACAAGAATTACACACATTGTAACAACTTCACATGCAATACAATTGAGCACTTACTCACCATAGCATTATCATATTCATGTGCATAACTCAATTGTAGTATAACACTGAGACCAACTTGGTTAATTAAAATTGAATTTTGGGTAATCTAAAAGGAATTTTAAAATATCCTATTCACCCCCCTCTAGGATCAATATTGGAATTTCATTTGGTATCAGAGTTAGACTGCTCATAAACAGTCTAACCACTAGAGTGGAAAAATCAAAATTCATAGAGTAGAAAACACTAAATGGCCAACCTGGAAGAAGCATATTCAACTACGACCCCATTCTTTGATGAGAATAATTATCTATATTGGAAAATTAGTATGAATACCTACCTACAAGCCATGGACCTATCCATGTGGTTGTTAATCCAATGAGGTTGGAATAGACCAACTACACCGGAAAAAGATTGGGATGAAACCCAAAGAAAAGCCCACACCATCAACTACAAGGCATTGAATGCAATTTTTTGTGTGTTGAGTCAAAATGAGTTTAGGAGAATTTGTTTTTTCACCACGGCTAAAGAAGCATGGGACTTACTTGAAGTAATCCATAAGGGAACTAGTATTGTTAAGAAGTCGAAACTTCAAATGCTAACCACTAAGTTTGAAGAACTTAAGATGGAAGAAGATGAACAATTCATTGACTTTTACACCAGGCTACAAGACCTAGTGAAATCGAGATCCACTCAAATCGGAAGCCATAGCTAGAAAAATCGTTAGGTTATTTCTGAAAAGATTTAGACTAAAGGTCACCGCTATAGAGAAGAGTAAAGACATAGACACACTAGTAGTGGAAGAACTAGTGAGGTCTCTACAAACCTTTGAGATGACATTTAGACCAAGTGCCAAAAAGAAGGGAGTAGCTCTCAAGGTAGAAGAGATATCAAGCCCAGAAAAAAATTCCGATGATGAAGTTGCCTTCATCACAAAAGGGTTTAGGAAATTCTACAAGAAAAATGCTAAAAATTTCAGGAGAAAAGTTTCATCCAAGAAATCCAATGACCTTTTTAAGAAGAAAGAACTTCCTATAGAAGAAATCATTTGCTATCAATGCAAAGGACGAGGTCACTATGCCTCCGATTGTGCCAACAAGAAAAACAAATCTAAAGACAAGAACAAAAAGGCTATGGTGGCCACTTGGGATAATAACACCGAGAACTCGAAAGAAGAGTCATCTAGCAATGAAGGAGAATCTTCACCAAGGACGGTTACATTTGTAGCATTCACTAATGATTCCAATGATGAATCAAGTAGTGATAGTGAAAATGAAAAAAGTGAACTTTAAAAAGCTTTTAACAAGCTATTTGAAGAAAGTTCTTCACGAGAAAAACTTGTCACCAAACTTATAAAATAAAATAAAATAAAACAAAGAACTATCAATCAAACTAAGTAAGAGGAGTGACAAATCCTCAATGGATGTGGAATTACTTGAAACTACTTCCAACCTTCTAGATGAAAACCTCAAACTTAGGTAAACAATCAAACAATTAGAGTCTACATCCAAAGGTTCACCTTTAGACGATGAGAATCAAATCCTAAAACAAAAAAGTAAGCTTTCTAGACTTGAAACTTAAAAACTTAGGATTAACTCTCACTATAGAAAACGAAAATATAAAAGTAGAGAAAACGAAGTTCATTGAGAAAAATGAAATCCTCTCTAACAAGATTCTAGAACTTAAGAAAATAGATATTGTTGATGAGATTGATTCTAGAACTCTAGAATTAAAAGAAAATGTGAAATCTCTAGAGACCAAGATGAATGAGGCATATGAGGATATCCTAGACCTTAAAAGTCAAGTAAATTCCTTAAATGAGATCAACAAATAGGTAAATATGACTTGTGACCAACCAACTTGGTTAATTGAATTGAATTTGGGATAATCTAATAGTAATTTTAAAATATCCTATTCACCCCCCCTCTCTAGGATCGATATTGAAATTTTACTGCTTGTTTAAGATGGGTAACCAAACTCTACCCATTCCTCAAATCTCCAAGCCTTAGTTAAGAAAATGAGAGGGTGAGCTGGTAGAAACTCACCAGATGCAAGTATATGATCTTTTACACAAAAAACAATTGGTAGAAACTCAGAATCTAAGAGATATCACCTATCAATGTTGTAGTGGGTCTGACATTCCATTATTTAATTGAATTAACTTTGCTTTCCCGGTTCCTTCTTGGGTAATTTATTAGATGTTACCAAATTAACAAAAATAATCAAATCCTTATATCACGATGACCAGTGTCCTAAACAAGAATCTAAAAAACCATCTCTATCAAATTATATTGGGTGTTTTAAAAACTTCAAAGACTTCACCCCCATCTCATTTTGGTGAGTAGGAAAAAAACTCTTCACTTCCAATATGTTCTTCTATATGCTAATCTAGTTATTCAAAGGGTGACTTTAGCATAATAATTAGCTCTATGGTCTACAAGTAAAATGGACACATGCTAACATTTCAAAGAAAAAAAAAATCTATTTATGGCACTTATAAAATTTTACATAGTAAGATAACCTTCACAATAATTTCGTAAACATCATCAGCAACAAGGGAAGCCTTCTTTCCAGATTTCTCATCAAAATGGTTATACATGACTTTGATCCTGCATCAACAACCTAGATCAGACCTTTTTCTCTTTTGGTTGGGGGCTTAAAATTGAAAAAAACAAAAACAAAAACAAAAATTAAAAATAAGGAAGAAGGAACACTTACGTCTCTGAAAATGATTTCTTGCCTTCTTGGTCTTCTTATGCAAATGTTACCAAAATACCAAAACATATGATGTGGCTTCTCATAACAACATAATTACCAAAGTACAGAAATTTTTGAAGATGTTACTTTCCAAGACTGACCATCAGCAATCAAGCAATCTGCACTGTCCCCAAGAAAATAGTTCATGGCTAGACCATGTTCAATAAATTCCATTTAGTTGCCTTCGAATATCTAAAGAAACACAACACACAAAAGTTCAATAAATTTGATTTGATTGCTATAAAATTCCTAAATCATGCATAGAAATTTCAACAGATTCAAGGAGACAAGAAGTTACCAGGGACATAGATTACTACTCCAACAGATTCTAGCACTCTAATCTTGCTACTAATACCTTCATTATCATCTACGTATTCCTCAGCTCCATCAAGGCCCATGTTTTGTATCATTTATTTGTCCCCGTAAATGTTGAAGGTGAGAAAAAACTCACATTATATGAGTTTGTCTGAGCTGCAACATAAGGTGGAGCAGTCATGCAGTCTTTATAGCTTTCATCTTTAGAAATGCTTGAACCATCATCATTCGTAACACCAGAGTAGTCCTTCGATTCATCTACAGAGAGTGAGGAGGCAGAGAAGAGAATGAGCTTCGTTTAAGGTTTCCGGAGGTGGAGAAGGATCTTTGTTTAGGGTTTTTGGAGGAGGAGGAGAAAGATCTTTGCTTAGGGTTTTTGGAGGAGAATGATCTTCGTTTAGGATTCCTCTTCGTTTCGAGTGATGAGGTGGGCAGTTTTCGAGTGATGAGGCAGCAAGAGGAAAAGTAGGTTCTTCGGTCTCTTTATAAATTATCTAAAATTAAGCAAAGCATGATTTAAAATTTTATAGTGATTAATACTTTGGGTACCGTCAACTTTTAAACTAACGCAAAAAGGTTGCCGCTAATAACGCATTTTCTTGTAGTGATATGTTATGATATGTCTATATATATACACGCACACCCAATGATTAGAATTATTAGATATGTTATAGGAGAGATTTGATGCTTACTACTCACATAAACATTTGACACAATAGTCAGATTGTCTCTGTATCTTTTTGATCTCCTTCAACTAAGGGTGCTCATGTGTCTTGTATATATTAGTAAGTTAATGATACCTTCAAGCTCTTATCAAAACAAATAAGGTTACACTGTAAACCCCAACTCTAGACATTTGTTTGGCAGGTGCTGATGGGGTTTTATAAAGGAGACTTTACTAGGCTTTAGGACTAGAACACCATTAGGAATCCTAACAGAACAGGTGTCGGTACAAGCATGATATATAGTGTAAGGAATGAGAAGTTGTATGTGTAATCGGATATCTGGATAAATAAACGAATACAAACATGGATCATGTTTTATAATATCTATTAGAGATTTAAATGGACATGAATATCCAATCAATCTTAATATACCGTATACAACATTCCATTTATTATTATTCATATAACTAACAAATGAACTCTTGCCAAACATGTATGAATAATGTAGTCAAAACTATATCTATTCAAGCATGCGAACTTAAACACTCTAGATTAATTGATTAGTGTAAGAACGCACAAAACTACATAGCATAATAGCTATGAAATCAATAAGCCACATCTAGTTCCTGTCTCACCAAGAATTATATAAATTAAAGATATTTCTATTACGTGTTTTGATCATAGTGTAGCATGGTAACACTAAAGAAACCTCACCAATGCTAAGGCCTTACCATGCCAACCAATGAGACATCATGCTTATCAAAGGATGGATCTTGAGCCCATGTCATGGTCAGGTTGCAATGATGCTCATGATAGGTGCAACTGATGATACTCACTTCCATTTTCCATCTTCTCCCTTATAAAAAATTTCATCTGCATTTGATTGATTACAGATGTCAGCATGGCCAGGTGATGGAGAGCCTTGGAAGAACATCGTTTTCAAGTGCAGTGGGTGCAACTTTACAATTTTCAGTTTGAGAAAGAAAGAAAAAAATAAAAAAAAAAAGCTCCTTACCCGAGAATGAATTAAAGTCAGAAGAGTAACGAAATGAAATAACAAAACCCCTTACTCTCCCTATGTTTCTATTTACTCTGCATAACCATTCATCAACTCCACCACTCATCAAATCTCTAGTCACGAAAACTACAAAATCGATAAAACCAATCCTTCAGTTGGATTCAACAAGCTGTAATACTTGTGCAATTCATTACCTCCTAATTTCTCAAGCATCTTCAATATACTCTCATAAGCTTTTCGAGTGAATGAAAACCATCAAACAATTCAAAGAAAACAAAGAACAATAGATTGTATATTGTGGACATCCGTTGTAGCAAAAAGCAATGGAGAGAGAGAGAGAGAGAGAGAGAGAGAGAGGGATTCCCCTGTATTATAGGGGTTGCTAAATCTACAATAGACAGTTAGGACTTGATGGGGCTTCAACCTTTACACAGAAATTAAACGAAGCATCTATGCTTAGAGCTTTTGCGCATATGATTCTCGTCGTCATCATCATCATGAAGTTAGAAAAGTTACAGGAAAAAAAATGTTGATTTTACATAATCGAACAAAATCTAATCTCGATTACCAGAATTTTCTTTTTTATAAGAAATAAGTAAGTACCCGAGCGCCACTGACGAGAACCTTCCTGCCCAAATCTGTGAGCTTGAAGCAGAAATGGCTGCTTTGGATAAAGAACGAGAGGAGAGGCAACAACAAAGAGGAAGAGATTGTTGCAGAGATCTGAAAACGGACATTCGGGGAGACCGTGAGATATATATGATACCCAAAAAATGAAATAATAAAACGTTGGCAAAAGAAAACCGCCGTCTGTGGGAATCGAACCCACGACCACGTGGTTAAAAGCCACGCGCTCTACCAGCTGAGCTAAGACGGCGCACTTATTTTACCAGTGCTATTCTTATTATTTAATAAAATTCTGAAGGATCAAAGATAAGGTACACAGATGTACAATGAGCATAAGCCTCTCCAACATCAAAGTAGTTCCTATCTAAAAATATAACATAGCGTGATTTTTAGGTTGAATGTTTATCTCTACCAAATTCACCTTTGAAACTTATCATGGAGAAACTATCCATAAGTTCTCTAAGAAGAATAAGTCAAAAGAAGATTAGAGGAGTCAACTGGTTCAGTTCCAAACCTCCTAATGCATAGGGAAGATATCAAAACGTCTGAAATATGAATACTATGAATATAGGAATGAGAATCAACCATCTCTATAAAAGGAGGTCAGCCCTCATCCCCCAAGTATGAGAAATAATCTCATCTGAAATCCTAATTATAAATTTTCGTCTTTGCTTTGCTGACTTGACCATTGGAGGCTCGTTGGCAGGTACCATACTGGTACATGATTCGTTAGAGAATGGTTCAATCCTGGTTTGCCACCTTGTCTTCTGGTTAGCTCAAAGTAACCCAAGAAGGGTGAGTTGAATTAATTAGCTGTGTATCAAAAAATTGCATCCACAATTTGGTATTGTCTGTGATCGTATAATAAAAAGCTAGGCTTCCTAACCAAGTTAAGTTTTGGTAATGGCTTCCACAATGAGAAAATACTCAAGCTAGTAACAACAAGGGTCTTGATCCCCGTGATGACCAGCCCAATGAACAAAACATGCAACTCATTGCGATGCAAACATAAATAGAGCTCCTTCAAAAGTAGATCACGAAACAAAGGAAGGAATATGGGCATTAGTTGGACAAGCCAACATAAGAGAATAACCTTCTACGTGCACAAATCCCTCCCCTTGTGGACTTGGAGGGCCCTAATTAGCTCATTATTAATCTAACTCTGATACCAACAACAAGGGGGACACAACAGAGCGTCATGACAAAACTGAACAAACTTCTCACCCTACTAAGAAGACCTTCAAACAAAAGAATGTTTCTAAAGATGATGTACAAACTTTGACGGTCAAGCAATTGGAGGAGCTTAATGTACAATCAAATAGAGCTTGGAACCAAACTACTCAACAAATAGCATATAACATGGTTAGAAACTTAGACAAATGTCCGTTTGGGACAAGTATCATGAACCAACCCATCCCTCAATGCTTCACCATGCCAAAGTTTGTCAACTTCAATGAATTTACAAACCTTGTGGTGTACCTACACCACGACCAGCAAATGATGACCTTAAAGCAATACAATGATGCACTCATGTGAAAGGCCTTTTGTTTAGCCTTCAAAGGATAACAATGGAATGGTTCCATAAGCTATCACCCTCAAACATCCACAACTACATCCAACTTTATTTCTCTTTCAACTTCATGCATGTCCGTCCATAAAAAAATGATGTAGATGTTCTTTTTAACATGAAAAGGAGAATGGAGAGCCATTGAAGGAGTGCACGTAAAGATTTCAAACATAGATGCTTCACATCGAAGGCTGGGATGAGATAACAACAGTGATTGCCTATAAAAGAGACCTCAATCCTTCTAGCCAATTACATCAGTCTCTTGCCAAGACTCCTATAAAAAGACATGGGTAACCTTCTAGCCAAAGCTGAGAAATATGCAAAACTAAAAGACAAGATTGTGACCATGGGAATCACAATGATTTTTACCCCTGTAGACCTTCAGTCACACCCCAATACCCATACCTGTAAGGCTACAAATTTTGTCACATGACATTAAACCATTCACATTGATACCATTTAAATTTCTTATAATTTATTGGTCTTCTTCTTTTCATACATACACATTGAAATTTATATAAATAAATCATAATCATTCAATTCGATTCAAATAAAATCTATATCCCATAATCTATAATCCATAAATTTAAACCCATAGTCTGACATAGTCCAAATGATAATAAACCATCTCCATATAAGTGAAAATTAAACTAATCTATGACATCTCATCAAATAGAACTAAAACAAACTAAACTGGACTAAAACAAATATTGAATCAAAATAGTAATGTCTCATGTCTTATAATGCCAAATAACATAGTTAAATCTCCATCTCCAAGTTCTACTAATCCATGCTATGGTTTATCTTGTCATCCTCATCATATGAAAACGATGGTGTCAACTCTATAAGCGTGACTGACTTTGCAAATAAATAGGAACACTAAAACAAACTAAAATACCTGGGTTAGTGAGAACCAATAATTGTATAAGCAAAATAGAACTCAACATGCTTTCAAAACAATTACTTATCATAATTTACATACTGAAAATAATGCTTCCTTAACTAAGACAAAACATATGATAGATTAGAACTTAAATCAAGATGCATAACTAAACAAAGACATAATTTGAAATACATAACTAAATGTTGAACTGAACAAAACATATAACTATCATATATCTGAGACCAGTTGAAATAAATATCTGAAATCCCTCACACAAGCTGCAAGCTAGATATCAGAGAACTATATCATATATTGTAAATCCCCCTCACATGATATGAGCTAGTTAACAGGTAACAAAACAAAAGAAACCTATTTACAATACGATGGTAGGATTCCATTATCTCATGCCTAGTGGTGAGCATCAAAATGATATCATCAATTATGTGACCCAACAAAGAGGGTACCTGATCACATATATTTAAACTTAACGAGGAGGGCTCCATCAAATATACCTCTTTGATGGAAAAGATGTCTTATGTCATAACTGATACTAAAACATATAATCACATCAAAATAGATACATTTACTTTATAGAAACTAGTAAATATCAAATCAGAATGATTCAAACATTTAGAACAATCTTCAATTATTCAAATCATACATATTTTCTAAGCAAAACAAAAAATAAGAGAGTCCGGCCCACCTGAGCACATAGTTTTACTTATTTGGGCATAAATCCTTTTAAAACAATCCTTAAAAATATGTTTACTAAGAATCCTTTGCAAAAACACCTTTCAAAAGCATATTAACATTTTAAAACAAATCAAAAACTGGATAGGACATTTTTATACTTTTGCAAAACAAATATTAAATTCATCTAAGAACCTATTTGAATAAAAACAAAAGATATATCATAAACTTTCTTTAAAACAGATTTTTTTTTCCTATCAAAATATGGTTAAAGATACCTAAGCAAATCAAAACCAACATGATTCTTTGCAAAACTTGTAAACAAATGAATGTAAGAACCTAAAACATTACAAAACGATGTGGAGTGTCCAAGCTATTTGTAAAACAAATTTCTCAGCATTCTAAGAACCTATGGAATCAAAACAGTATAAAATCTTCATGATATCTTACAAAAATGGGAATCAAAGCTTTCTAGGAACCTAAAGAAGTCAAAAAGGATGTAAAAGTGTTCTTGTATATTTATCTTTTGATCTAAAAATAATCTAAATTGAAGCTTCAAGTTTCTTCTTCAAAAATCCCCAAAAATTCTTTAAACCCTAGCTTTCTCCTTGTCTTTATTTTTCTCTTTTATTTCTTTCATTTTTGTGTCAAATTAGGTTGATATCTTTGACTTTTATAGACTGTAGAGGAGTCTTAAAACAAATAGAAAGCCCCTCAAAGTGAAAAAAGAAAACTTAAAAAAATCAATTTTCTGAAAACAACTGTGCGATTTCGAATTGATTGGGCCACCATGGCCAGATTGATTGGGGGTCCTCCCAATCGATCGGGGAAGGCCACATTTTTTTTCTACTTCTACCCTCTTGCACTCAAACACCTATAACATTTTTGTTTGACGTCTGATTTGTTCACCATCTATTTCGTTGGAATCTAGACTTCGATACATTTCTAATGACTTAACATTTGCTCACTAATTCTTTTTAGATTTGTATAGATATGTATCTAAATTTACACAAGTTTGTGGGTTATTACATAAGCGTTCAAATCATTTTAAGTGTGTGAGAAATATGTGCAATACATACGTGCGACACATGTGCAACAAGTGTGGGAAATATATGTGAATATGTGCAAGGCGTTACACTCCCCCCCCTTAAAATAAATTCAGTCCTCTAAATTTGACATACCTTGAATGCGAACCAAGTGGAGATACTTTTCCTTTATCCCGTATTTTCCTTCCCAAGTTGATTCTTCTTCCAAACCGTTCCTCCATGGAGCTTTTACATATGGAATCAACTTCAAACGTAGCACTTGTTCTTTCCTATCCAAAATCTGAATCGGTTACTCTTTCTATGATTAGTCCTCCTTGACTTTGAGTGGTTCATACTCTAACTCATGGGATGGATCATGCATGTACTTCCTTAACATGAATACATGAAACTCATTGTGGACATGTGATAAATCCAACAGAAATGCTAACTCATAAGCAACATCACCCATTCTTCTCAAAATCTCAAATGTTCCAAGAAATCTAGGACTTAATTTCCCTTTCTTTCCAAACCTATAATAACCTTTGATGGTGATATTTTCATAGATACGTGTTTCCCAATTTGAAACTCAAGTTCTCTCTTCTTTGATCTACATAACTCTTCTACCTACTCTAAGTTGCAAGCGATCTTTCACGGATCACTTTAATCTTTTTAGTTTTCACCTGTACCAATTTGGGCTCAAGTAACTTTCTTTCTTCAACTTCTTCCCAACCTATGGGTATCCTGCATTTCCTGCCATATAATGCTTCAAATGGTGCCATTTGTATGCTTGCCTAGTAATTGTTATTGTAAGAAAAATTGATCAATGGCAGATGATCATCTCAACTTGCTTTCAAATCAGTTAAACACGTTCTCAGCATGTCTTCTAAAGTCTATATAGGTCTTTTTGACTATCCATTTGACTGTGGATGAAAAGCCATACTAAAATTCAACTTTGTCCCAAAGCTTGTTGCAAGCTATTCCAAAATCTAGAAGTAAACTACAGATCACAATCTAAAACTATTCCAACTGGAATACTATGTAGCTTCACAATCTCATCAATATATAACTTAGCCAACTTATCAAACAAGTAATTTACATGAACAAGTAAGAAATGAGTAGACTTGGTCAGTTGGTCTACAATAACTCAGATGGAATCAAATCCCTACCTGTTCTTTGGCAGTCCACTAACAAAGTCTATAGATATATATTCCCACTTCTATTCTAGAATTTTCAATGGTTGTAACAATTCTGTTGGCTTCTGATGTTCATCTTTCACAAGTTGACAAGTCAAACACTTGGATACAAAACCCAAAATTTCCCTCTTCATATTATTCCACCAATAATATTCTTTCAGGTCCTTATACATCTTTGTACTCCTTGGATAAACTAAGTATGATATTCCATGTGATTCTTGCATGATCTCTCTTTTCAATTCAGAGTCATTAGGTACACACATCTTTCCATACCATAAAAAATCATCTTGATGAATTTCAAAATTTATTATTTGTCCCTTCCTAACATCTTTCAAGATTTTATGAATCTAGAGATCTGAGCTCTAAGCTGCCATGATCTTGTCATTCAAAACCGGTTGCACTCTAAGGTGTGCTACCATACATGCCAAATTGCTAGAATATTTTTGACTCAATGCATCATTTACCACATTGGCTTTTTCAGAATGACAAAGGATAGTGCAATCATAACCCTTAATTAACTCAATTCATCTTCTTTGTCTTAGATTCAGATCATTATGTGAAAATAGATACTTCAAACTCTTTAGATAAATATAAATCTTACAAGCTTCTCCATACAAGTAATGCCTCTAAATTTTCAGTGCAAAAACAACTATAACTAACTCCAAATCATGCATTGGATAATTATGCTTATAAGGCTTAAGCTACCTAGACACATAGGTAATAACTTTCCCATATTGTATTAGTATATAACCCAAACCTTTTTTGGATACATCACTGTAGTTCACATACTTCCCTACAGTGATAGATGGCAATGTAAGGACTGGTGATGAGACCAAATGATCCTTTAGTTCTTGGAAACTATGCTCATATGTCTCATTCTAGTCAAATTTGGCACTCTCCAATGTCAACTTAGTCAAAGGTCCCACTATGCTAGAAAATCCCTCAACAAATCTCCTATAATAGCCAACCAATTGTTGTCAATTTTATTATTGTCGTAAGTGCACGAATCTATTCATTATTATAGTTCCAGCAAGAGGAGCTCAAACCCATAGGGACTTAAGTAAATAATCTCAAAGAAGAAAACTTATTCCAATTAGATTTACTAAACCCTAGTCTAGCCAAAAGATTTAGGATTATCTTAAATTAAAACTGATTTAATTAAACATGCAAATAGTAAATGAGCAAGGAGAAAAATTAATTAGAAAACCTTATGAAAGAAAAACTCTAAGTCCTAGAATCCACTCTATGGAACTCACAAACCTTAATCCATTTTATAATTTTTTTACATACTTCATAATGCTTTGAAACCAATCTAATATTATGAAAAATCTTTAATTAGTCTTTCATAGAAAACTAAAGTCATGCTCTTCTTAGATTTAAAAATATAGGATCAAATAATTCAATGTAAATCTGCAAGAAATAACAGAGTAAGAGACCCTACAATTGGCAACATGAGATCAAACTAAATAATCTAAAAATTAAGTTGAATCATAGAGAAAACATGATTAAAACCATACTCAACATACATATATGGAGAATTTAAAGAAAAAGAATATTCTTTGTATTATAACTCAATAATCATGGAAAATATTAGAGATCAAAGGTTTGCTTATAACCATAGAGCTTCATCTAGGCCTTAGACAATGGAATTAGCCACTCATGAAGACTTTGTACATCAAAGGATTACAAAACAAGAAGAAAAGGGAATTGGTGAATTAATGAATAATTTCACTTGATGATTTGCACCATTGTGTACATGTATTTATATACAAAATTGATAAAGATCCCAAATCTTAATGTACCTAAATAAAGCAATACTACTTTACAAGGATTGGTGTCATCCATTCCTAATATGCAAGATGTGAGAGGTGGCTTGATCATCCATTCCTAACATACAAGATGTGAGAGATGGCTTAATCATCCATTCGTAATATGCAAGATATGAGAGGTGGCATGATCATCCATTCCTAATATGTAAGATATAAAAGTGGCTTAATCATCCATTCCTTGATTCAATCAAATATGATTTTATTCCTCAATTTAAAAAATCTAATCGATTGTTCTTCTTAACTAATTAGGCTCATTCAAATCTTGAATATTATCTTTTAATTTGAGTTTGATTCAGATCACTTGATTTGGAGTCCATCCTTAAGCCTTAGATAAAGCCCATTAATATGTTAAGCCCACATTATCTAAAAAACATGAATAAATTATAGTTAGTAATAAAATAACGTAAAAGTTAGACTAACAATGCACATATGAAAGTATTTCATTAACATATTTCATGTACATCAAATACCCCCAAACCTACATTTTGCTAGTCCTCAAGCAAAAGTAAAAAAATGAATAAAATAACAATAAAGAAGAAAAAATAAATTCTAATTATTCCACTTTCGTAGGAAATCTCGATTACATTTAGCATATGCAACAAGCCTTTAAACCCTTAACTTACGCTAGTGGACGAGTTATAGTCTTGTGAGGGTTTGTAGTGAATGCACCCACAAAATTCAAAACACAGACTCTAAGCTGATTATGCAATGATTCAAACAAAATTAAAAACTAATTTTTTTATGAGTTCATCACATTGTCTCAGCAGAATCATAGTTAATCATACTCAATATCAAAATAACATCTGATGATGCTCAAATCTTGATGCTCAGGCTCGACCAAATGAGTGCAAGGCTCTTCGATGATTAGTGAACTTGAGGGAACAGAGACAAAGTTAAGAGTGCGTCAACCGAGTGCCGGCCAGTTACTCTCCGAAGATTAAGTTAGATGTCATAGGAAGGAGAAGGTCGGATTTAGTTTTGAAAGATGTTTTTCATACCTTCCATTGCTGCAATCCATCTTTTTTATAGCGCTTGGCCTCTTCATCGTTCCCGGATTCTTAGCTCAATGCCTCTTGCTCGAGCGATGTTATTGGGCGTAGTCGTAGGAGCCAGATTTGCTTGGGGTGGTTGGATTGAGCTGGTTGTCCTATCCTCAGAAATGATGTCATGGGATATTGTATGGTTTTGATTCCTAAACGTTCCTTTATGGTTTGGCCTTGTCGATGCATGGGATCTTTCCTCGTATGAGTGCCTCGGGTCAGATTCATAACGCCTTATTTCCCGAGGCTTAGATGACTCAGGGTTCATCAGCTCGGGAGTTTCAAGGTTAACCGAGGCATGGATCAGATTTTGGTCATGGTTCGGTTTTTCTGCCCAAGCATGGTTTTCGGGTTGGGCCCAACTATTCGCCAGTTTTGGTCCCATCAGATGCTCCCCAATTCTAGAGGGTCATCTCTCTTTTATGAGACCAATGGAATTATTATCACATCATGTCTTCAGCTTTTTCTTTTGCAGTTGCTGCCCTATTAGGCAAATGGAACTAGTGCCTTGGAAGTCAGGCCATACGTTACAACCATTGAGACTCCGTGCCTTCATAACGAGTGCACCATTAGGGATTTTATTAATTAGATGACGCTTCAGCTTTCTTTCCATTGCTTGCGATGACACATGGATGGTGTGGATCTCGTCATACGGACTGATAAGATGTCACTTCACTTACTTGCTAAGAACGTGCAAGGCTATATGGAGGGCTTAGATCTCTTTGTGTAGATCACATGGTTGGGCTTGGCCCACCTTGTTCTTATAAATACCTTAGGTTCCCCTTGCTTTCATTCATTTGTGACTTTTCCTTCACTTGTACATTTTTTGTCTCTGACAACTCTGGTGTTTCCTTCTTCAACTATCATTCCGATATGTTCTTTTGCTTTTTCTTCTTTCTTTAGTTTATTTCTTCTTTTTTGGTAGCTAGGTTCACCTCTTCAATTCATCCCTCTATTCTTAGTTTATTTTATTTCACCCTGGACAACACCGGAGTTCCCTTCGATTTCTATTTGGTCCTGCTCTACAGCTTCCTTTGAGCATAGAGGTGCCCCCCAGACCTAGGTTTAGTTGGAGGTGACCTTTCATTTCTGTCATTCTTAGGTCCTTCCATAAAGGTTATTTTTGCCTTAGTTAAATGGATGCCTCATCTAGTCCTTTGTCTTTTAACTCCGATGACACCCTATCTATGAGTATAGGGCTTCCTAAGTTTGGGTCTGTTCATCCCGATAACCCCAAGCGGACCTTAGAAATGACCCGAGAACCCCTGACTGATCCCTCGATGGCCGAGATTTTCTCTTCTACCCTTAGTACCTCTGACTTAGAAAAATTTAGGAGGTGGTATGATATTCCTGAGGACATTGTCCTACGTTCTCCTAGAGCATTTGAGCGGGCTTATCATATCCAACTTGAGGAGGTTTGCCTATACGAACAGGCTCTGGCGGCTGGCCTTCGATTCCCAGTCACCCTCTTTATTAGGGATCTTCTTCTCTATGTTGGTTTTTCTCCTGCCTAGTTGACGCCCAATTCATAGAGGATTATGATTGGTTGCATGATCCTCTGGGCGGCCAACAGTGGTAGGCGTAACCTTATCTCAGTCTTGACATTTCTCTTTTATTATCAGCTTGTTGAGAAGGAATCAGGTTGGTGGTATTTCATTGCCAGGGTTAGTTTTAGGAATTTGGTCACTAGTCTTCCAACTTCCCATAAGGGGTGGAAGAGTATATTTTTCTTCATCTCAGACAACAACTGCGAAGCTTGCACTTGAGATAGCGAGATTGAGAAGCTAGTTCGCTTCAGCATTGTATGGGGTAACCTGGACTCATCTAATAAGTCTTCCTGTGTCATCATTTCAGCTTTTGTTTTCCTTTCGGCCTTATTTTGGCTTCTTACTCTATGTTTTTTTGTGTCCTACCTTAGTTTTCGCCAAGCCTCACCTTATGGCGTCTTCTTTTAATCATGTTGTTAGGGCAATTTTGTACCACGTGGATGACTACTCGGCCCTTATTACCTCTGAAGCACTTTCTCATTTTCCCTTCTAGCCTCGGTTTGTGGAGGATGTGGTCTCGAAGAGGCTACAGAATCCCAAAGGATTCCATCAACAGGGGAGGGCTTGAGTGTAGCCAAGTGTCCCAAATCCAGCGGTTCGGTTGCTCTAGTTCCAAAGCATTAGAAGGTTCAGGTTCAAGTTTTGGGGAGCCGAAAGGATGCCACAACTTTGCCTTTATAGAGGGATCAGGTATTTCTGAGTGCCCCCATCGACACCCCTGTCATGCTTCCTGCTTAAGGCCCCACTAGTCATCTGCATGCACCTGTCAAGGATCCTTCCACTCTTCCTACTAAAGGTTCCATTCCCCGGGCTAACAAAGGTAAAGGTCCATCTATGGAAACCTTCGTGAACAATCTCGACTACACCTTTAAGAAAATGATAAGGGTTGTTTCGAAAGGCAATTTCGAGGCTCTTCTCCAAGTTTCTTCGGGTGCCCTTTGTCAACGAATGGTGCTAGACCTTGTTGGGGTAACTCACTCTCTTAATTACTTTGCTTATTCATCACTCTTGCCTCATCTTACCTTATTATTATTTTTTTTTGTAGTTGACCTTGCTCATGATAGCGGGCATTCAAGTTCAGAAGGCTGCGGAGAATAGTGTTCGTTCACAAAAGAAGAAGCTTGCTGCTTTGAAGACTGAGAACTCGGGCTTCTAGGCCTAGTTGTCTGACTCTGTCAAGAGGGGGATGGACCTTCATGCTAAACTTAAGTCACTTCGTTCCGAAAGGGATGACTAAGTGGCTAAACTTCAGGTAGCCATGGAAGAGAGGAAAACCTTGGTGGACAAGGTGGCCGAAGCTAAAGATAGGGTTATACGAGTGGAGGATATTGCCACTCGCGAGAAGGCCGAGGCAAAAGTTATGTTGCATGTCTATAGCAGAAGAGAGAGGCTACCTAGGTGGACATCTGGGTTTCTGTTGATTATGCGATTGAGGTTTTAGATTACTATAGAGATGGTTTTGAGGCCTTCCATCACCAGGCCTCTCAGGCATACCCAAAGATCAACTTCTCTAGGTTTATTTTTTATGACAACTCGGGGTCTCTTATTGCAACTGAGGTCGTTGAGGTCGAGGAGGATGGAGCTAAGGATTAGGTCACCTCTTGAGGACCTTATTTCCTTTTTTTTCTTGAAATGTCATATGTGTAATCCTAGAGGGGGGTGAATAGGATTTCATGATTTAATTACCCCTTTTTAATTTTACCTTTTGGTTGTTATTAATTCCTCTTTTGATTTGTTCACATAAGTGAGTGTATGCTTCAATTTAACTACTCAAGAATAATATCAAACATATGCTAGGCAAGAGTAGTGTAGAGTATAACAATGGAGAGATAAGCAAACACAAGGTTCATAGTGGTTCAGCACTCAGGCCTACGTCTACTCTTCTAAAGCTCACTATTGAGCTTAGGTCTATTTCATTTAGGTACTATTACAACCTAGGTCAATATAAAAACGCAACTACTTACTCAGTGGTAAGCTAAACAACAGCACTATGTGTCTCTGGTGAGTGTACTCTACCTCCGGTGTCTTCGGTAGAAGTAAAGCAATATCAAAAACAAATATGAATGCAAAGTCAAAAAAATATTACCACCATATGGTTGATGTTTCTAGTTATTCAATATATGGCATGCTCCTTGTTGAGCTAATGTGCCTTAGCTACCCACAAGCTCTAAGTACTTGGCTCTAGTGCTCCTTGAGCTCAGTCAAAGGTGAGTTCCTCTTGGGAAAATACTCACCACAACCTCTCCTCAATAGGAGATAAAGAATAGGAGAGAGTAATGTAGAATGCTAGCTACTAATGCTTAAGAATCTATAGGTAATGGAGGTTTTCACAGTGAATAGGTCTCTCAAAGTAGTATGCCTTTTAGCTCTCTTAAAAACTAACTTGGAGTGTTGGAGTACCCTAAAGGGAAAAGTCCCTTTTATAGTAGGGAGGAGCGTCCATGGCCTTAGGATAGGCATATGGATAATGGAGAGTCATTTTGGGCCTTTAGATGAACCAAAACATGGTGGAAATTTTAAAAATCTCCCCTAAATTTTCATGAATTTTTTTCCAAAATTGTCATCTAAACTGATTTAGGGTTTCACAATCGGTCTAGGATCCAAATCGGTTACAAAACTCACAATTGGTTTGGAGTGGCTATTAGGCCCTAAATCGATTTGGGATTTTGCAATTGGTTTGAGTTTTGGGAATTTTTTCCAAACTCTTATCACAATCGATTTAGGCCTATAGGTTTTTCCCTTGGGAGTCAAAAATTGAGATGCAAAATCATACCAAAACCAATTGCGAGTTTCGCAATTGGTTTTAACTAAATTTTTCTGAACATTTTGTTTGGGCTGTCCTTGGGCATTCAAGTTTGGGTATTCTTGGGGACCCTAAACCATGTCTAAGATTGTTTTTAGACACACAAAATG
>JAOXJP010269951.1:0-20257 GCA_025762735.1 Platanus orientalis | reverse complement strand
CACCCATATATAATATATATATATATATATATATATATATATATATATATATATATATATATATATATAAAACTATAATTTTGACCCATAAGAGTAAAAATATCATATCACATATGTTATACAGACCTTAAAGTGGTTTAGAAACCATTTGGATCAAGCTTGAAGTGTAAGACCCTAGTTGAACCATGAACTTGTCAAGTTTGAAAGTTATCTTGATCTCGTGTTTGGGGTAAATTTTCAAGCCCACTAACATCAATCCTGAGTGAACTAGAGTTTTAGTCATACTTTGTTGAAAAGTTCTTCGAGTCTACTTTCCAACGCATCAAACGGTTTGTAATTTGAAGTTATGTAGCAAAAGTTATAGCCATTTTACTGAGACTTGTCTGTGTAGGAAAAATTTTCTAAGAGATGCGTGATCGATCACGAAACCCTATTTTTGGCATAATTGATCACGAATAAAGGATCAGAACTCTCACGAATTTTTCGGGTGACTCGCAATCGATCATGGATCTTGTGATCGATCACGGCATGCCTTGAAACGTTGAAAAGCGCTAAAATATTACATTTTATGCCATTTTTACATGGCTTTCACCCATTGGACCCCCATACATGTGAAATTTCATCTTGAACAAGTTAAAACACTTTTAAGACCTCATTTAGGTCATTTAGAACAAAAAAATTAAGGATTTGGGGGATTAGAGAAGCTTGGGCAAGGAAGAGGGAGATTTTCCCCTAGTTTGGTAAGTTTCATTCCTAACTTTGAAAATAAACTAGATTATGTGTTTTTTTCTTAGATCTAGTCTAAATGACTATGAATTTATATTTCTCTACCTTAGTTTATGGTTTTTAACCATGAATTTGTTTATTTACTCATAGAGGAAGGAAGATTGAAGAAAGGAAAATGAGTTTTTGATGAATTTTCTCTTCAAGATAAGGAGGATTAGTATTGGGTGACTGGATATTCAGTTTATGCTCACTTTTTCATTCTTAGGATCATAGATTTATGCAAAATGATCTTGTATTTGGTGGTTCTATATCTATTCTTTATGAGCTTGATTATTTTCTCATGTAGAACCTCGATTTCATGGATTATGTGAGTTAGATATATTGTTTATACACACTTTCCTTTCCTAGGATCTTAGATTTGATGATTGTGAGTTATATTTTGGTGGATTCATCTCTATTTTTTTTTTTTTTGTAATACATCTTTATTTCCTTTTGAGAATGTTGTTTCCTTATAAATGGATCATGTTTTCTTGAGATGAGTATGTTGGTTAGTATTTTCTTGTTGGTTTCCATGATGTTCTTAAGTTATGGAATAGTGTTATTGTGAATGGAGCTTTGTGGGATGGATTGAGTGGCCTCTATTCTATGTGACAAAATTTGGGAGCTTGATTTACTATTGAGGTAGGGTGTGGAAGGTTTCCCATGGTGAATATTGGGTTTCCCCTTTCGATTTCCTTTGAATCCCTTAATTCTTGTACTCTACATGTTTGATAAAATGTCTCTTATAGATTTTACACATTACTTAAATGTTTCTTGGATGTCTTTCAATTCCTTACATAAGTCTAATGTCTCCTATGTTAGATTATTTCAAATATATGTTGGCTTATGGAAATTGGTGATGCTCTATTGACTCTCTATGTTGGTCTATTACTCTCTTTGGTGTGTTTCATTCAATTCATGTTACACCATGATAAATTGTGTTAATTCCATTAATCCTTATGTGGCCACGTTATTATTTACATCATGTGATATCTCTTAGTGACATGTACATGTTATCATTAGCATGGTTTACTATCAAATTTTCATGTGGCTCTTTACACAGGATTTTTACGTGAGTTTTTAAAAAAGATTTAAGATACTTGGTTTTTAACTTACATAAACTTTGTCATAAAATGATTTTGCATCCATGATCACACTATATGTTCTTAGATTTTGGTCAAGTATTTTCGCTTACTTGTAGGCATTTGACACATTTCACGTGATTTTCTACTAGGCCTTTTGGACTTTTCATGAGATAAAACACCTAGATATTTTAAATGACATGATAATTTAGTATCTATCTTATTTTACAAAAATATGATTTTAGAACGTGGTTTTGGATGTGAGGATTTGATATGATACCCTTATGAGGGAATATGCCCTATTGAGTACGGAGACCTCTAAATGGGTTGGTCCTTATGACCTTTATATATATGTATGGTCTTTATGACCCTGAAAACCCTTATATGGGTTGGCTAGACATAACCCCATAGACCCCTATATGAGTTGCTCCTTGTGGGCCTGGAGACCCTTTCATGGGTTGCCCCTCGGCCCGTAGACCCCTTTATGGGTTAGCCTTATGGATTCAAGTACCCAATCACCGGGTCACATTAATAGGTGAAGATGGCCCTAGTGGCCCGATATATGCTATATGATATGATTGTGTCGAAGACCCTTATGTAGGTTATATGATTTATTTTGTTAGAGACTCTTACACAAGTTATGTGATTTGTTTATTGGAGACCCTCACATAGGTTATATGTTGCGGATTTGTTGGAGACTTTACATGCTTTATTTAAATTGGGCTTTATTATGTGATAGCGACTCCTTATGGGTTGACATGTGACATGTAGTACTTAAGATGAGGTATATAGCACCTGACATGTACATATAGTACTCAATATATGACATATGCATGATTCAATTTAGTTCACTTTGGACTCTCTTGTGGTTATCTTATGACATGTGTATACTCGTTTCATAGTAAGGATGCATGTTTAGTAAATGAGATGTATTCTCATTCCTACTTTGATTCCTTAGTTAATTTTGATTCCTTCTATTTGCTACTGTGATTATCTTTGGCTTCCTTTAGTGTTGTATAAACTGCATACCCTCTTGCTAAGCCCATCAAGTTTACCCCAATTGACACCACCCACAAATGTGTAGGCACAGGTTGGATTACACCTTAGGGGAGGAATAGATGAGGAAGAGGCTTTTAAGCCCAAGTATGATACATTTCATTTCAATTTTAGTTGTTTTATTAGTGATGTAGTACTTTGTTTATTTGAGACGGACCCCTTTATGAGCAAGGATTGTATATACTTTATGGGCAGGTGTAGGCCCCCTTTTATTTTGGATGGTTATGAGATACTTTTAGATGGTTATGATTTATTTCTATTTCAACTGCATAAGATTTTAGTTTACCATTGTTATTATATTCTGTTGCGAAGTGATTATTATTTCAAATGGGTGTGAAATGATAAGGAAATAAATTTATATGAAAAATGATATATAAAGAGGTAAGAGGGTTGATGATACGTTTTGCGTTCGTTAGTCTCTCCACTATGAGAAACAGATTCAAAATGGGTTATTCCCGTGTCACGGATCCAAACCCAATCCACTTCTCAGCCCGTGGATTTGGGTCGTGACATATGATGCTCCAATGGTAGGAAAATATGCGAGAACTTGTGATGCCATAAGAATATGCAAACATTTTGAGGCTTGTGTGTTCCACCCTTAGGGAAGTGGGTTATTTGTTAAAGACCTTATATCGTTTATATGATATGTTATTTATATATATATATATATATATATATATATATATATATATATATATATAATATGCTTTGTTGGAAATCTTACATGGTTTATGTAATTTGCTTTGTCAAAGACCTTCCATAGTTTATTTACACTTAGATATGTTATGTGATGAGATACTATTGTGATTTGCATGTGACGTATAGTACTTGGCATGAGAAATCTAGTACCTGACCTGTGATATATATAGTATTTAGTATGTAGCATATAGCATGTGGCATATGCAGGATTTAGTTTAGTTCACTTTGGACTCTTGTGTGGTTATCTTACAACATGTACTTACTCATTTCATAGTAAGGATACATGTCTAGTAAATTTGATGTACGTTTATTCCCATTTTGATTCCTTAGCTTATCTTGATTCTTCATATTTGCTATTGTGATTACCTTTGACCTCCTTTTGTGTTGTATAAACTGCATACCCTCTTTATAAGCCCGTCCAGCTTACCCCAATTGGCATCACCCGCAGACACACATATTGGATTATACCTTAGGACGAGGAGAAGATGAGGAGGGGGCTTTCAAGCCTAAGGATGATACATTTCATTACAATTTTAGTTTACTTTATCAGTGATGCAGTACTTTATTTATTTGAGATGGGCCCCTTCATAGACAATGATTGTATATACTTTGTGGCCAAGTGTAGGCCAATTTTATTTTGGATGGTTATGAGATACTTTTGGATGGTCATGATGTTATTTATATTTCTGCTCCATAGGATTTTAGATTACCTTTGTTATTATTATTTCGTTGTGATATGATTATTATTTTAAATAGACATGAACTGATAAGGAAATAAATTTATATAGAAAATGATATGTAAATAGGTAAGAGGGTTGATGACTCACTCTGGGCTCGTTGGTCTCTCGGCTATGAGAAACGGGTTCGAGGCGGATCATTCCCATGTCACAGATCTGAACCCAGCCCACAAATTTGGGTCATGATAGGTGGTGGGTGTCCAGACCGGTCCCACCTTTTTTTGGACTATTCTTGGATCCTGGACCGGTCCTGGATCCTTAATCAGTATAGGAAAATCCCTAACCTATCCCAGAGTCAGATTTTTCTAGTTTTTATTTGATTTTGACACCCATTGGTAAATCGATCATAACTTCTTTTAAAAAATCCAATTTGGTCATCGTTTGTTCCATTAAAAAGCAGACTCCTAGATATTTTCAATGTAGTATATATCACAGGATTGGTACAGGTTTACCCATGAAGTTACTCCAAATACACTTTTGGAAAAACTTCATGATTTGTCAATTTCATGACTTGACTTGAACTCCTCACTTCTACATTCTATTAAGTTCCAAACATCACAATGGACTCTCCAAAAGCATGTTTAAAGACAATTTTACCCTTTACATTTTTACCCTTCTTATGTATTATTGGGTATTACAAAATCACAACTATTATTGGTAGAGGGCAAAGAAATTTTACTAAAATCTTTGATTTCTTTCCAAACTATGCAATGACTTGTTTTTTAATTCCAAAAATGATTTTTACTTTATCGACAAAATGCAAAGATGTTTTTGGTGAGGTCACATAGGTTCTAGAAAGAATATCCATTAGGTAAATTTGAAAGACATAAGAAAGACAAAACATGATGGAGGCCTGGGCTTTCGTGATTTGTATAAAATAAGTCCATCTTTATTATCAAAACATGGGTGGAGGGTGTTCAAAATCCAGAATCCTTAAGGGCTTCCTTGCTTAAATCTATATACTTTTTTTAAAAAAAAACTCCTTCCTATTAGCTAAGTTTATAGTAGGAGCATCTTAGGGCTGACAAAGTCTCTTGAAAGGCCATGAATTACTACAAAAGGTGATTTATTGGATGATTAGTAGAGGACAATCTGTAAATATTTGGTTGGACCCATAGATTCCTGGTCTTCCCCTATGTAAACTTAAATCCCCTAAACTCAATGATTGTACGATTTCTAAATTTTATGAAATTATTCACTCAATACTTCTATTTGGAACCCTGAGCCTATTTAACAATCTATATCTATGGAGGAGGCACAACTTATTCGGAGAATAAAGCTTAGATAATATATAGATGAAGATTAGATAACTTGACCTTTTGGATAAAAAGGGAATTATTCAGTCAAATCTACATATGGGCTAGCAATTTCTACTACCTCCACCAACACTTTCTCTTTAGATAGTTCCATTTCTACTCGAAAAAAAATTGGAATAAAAAATGAAGAATGTAGGTTTCTCCAAAAATTCATCATTTTCTTTGGAATGTGTGTGCTAATTCTCTGCTTGTGAAATTAAATCTACATCATTGTATTCCAAATATTTCCCCTATGTGCCAAATATGTGGGGAGGAACAAGAATCAATAGCCCATTTTCTTTTAAAGTACAATTGGTTCACTCGGGTTTGGTGGAAGGAAAATGTTCTATTAGGGAGGGGAATAGATCAAAGATTTTCTTTCTATCATGGCTTCAAGAATGCGTCAAAGGACCTTTCCATGATAAAAATGGCAAAAGGACTTTCTATCTTCTACATTAATCTTATTATTGTTATTGTATATTGTCAATTCCAGAATTTGTAAAATATATGGAGTGATAGATTAGGCATGGCATGAGCACATTGCATATTATAGTCATGTCTGTAATCATTAAGTGGTTTGGTTTCCAAGAAGGAAGACGAGCTCCTGTCACTTGAAGCCAAGGTTGATCCATTCCTAAGATTACCAAGGTTTTAAGACTTGAAGACCCGAGGTTCATCAAGTTCAAGAAAGGTTTGTAAAGGTACATAATGTGATAGACATAGGCTAAAAAAATCCCTTTTGCATGACCTTATAGACAAACCCAAGCCACCTACATATGTTCCCAAGTGAGTGAGAGTAGGTTCAAGGCATTTTGGCAGAAAAACAGGGGAATCGGATCGATTCGGGTGGTGTCGGATCAATCCTCACTTAGTGGATCGATCTGCTACTTATCGGATCGATCTGGTGAAGCTCGGGTGTCTCAGACTGAGACACCATATACCGGATCGATCCATGTACATCAATCCGACATAGCCGGATAGATTTGCCATTACAAAATTTTTAAAAAATATACAAATCTATGTTTGCGATTTTTTTACCATTGGGGTAAATGCCATATCAAGAGTGCACGACTGTGCTCGTCCCCTGTAAGTGTAAAAGAAGCTCAAGAGAGCTCTTTAACACTCAAGAACACAGACAATCTCATTGAACACAAAAGAGAAGAGAGAGCTAAGGTATTTACATCTCCCAACTACCAAAAACTCACTCTTATAAAAATTGATTAAAGATCAAGGAACCTTTAAGTGCTTCCCCAACACTCTATATAGGAAGAACAAGAAGAGGGAAGTAAGGTGAAGGGTTTACTTGAGAAAACCCTTACAATGGAAGCAAAGAGGCACTCTTGGAAGCTTGGTGGCACACATATTGGCACATTAGCTCATAAAGGAGAAACCACCTTCAAGTGCATTAAACAATACACAAGCCTAGTGAGGTAATTTGTATTGATTTCAAATTATATTTGTAGACCACGTCTGCCGGAGACACGGGGTAGACCATAGCACTACCGCCGAAGACACTGGTAGTGTAGACCATACCCACTAAAGACACCAGGTATAGACCACTCTTACAGGAGACATCGGGAGTAGAACTTGCTTTTGCAAGTAGTAGGTTTTGAAATTTTAACTTTGATTGTAATGCGATTCAATCTTAATAAAATTTAGTAGCTTAGTAGTGAGCTTTGAAAGTGGAAGTAGGCCAAAGTTCCGAACCACTATAAATACTATGTTGTGTGTTTTGCTTGTGTGTGAATTGTCTCTTTTCTCTATCTTTACATGACATGTTTATTATTTTATATATGATCTTTTACATTTGCAAGTGAGAAGGGACGTAAAGGAATTGAAAGATCAATATTACAAATTGTCATTACATTGCACTTGTAATTATTATAATTAAAACATATTTCTAAGTGCATTAAAATTTCAAGAATTACTTACAACATCTAAAAGTGGAATTTTAATTGTGGGTAAATCAAAAGTAATTTTTAGAAATTCTATTCACCCCCCTCTAGGATAAAATCAGACTATCAATTATGACATATTTGGAAACAATAGAATGGATATGTATTTCAACATCTTCAACTTAATGTGGATCATGTGATATTTCTTTTTCGCAAGATGACCCATGAGGTGTGTCCTCTCTATATCACTACTGTTATTGATCAACCAACTTTTTTGGCTATTCCTGAGACAATCCAATGGATGGCACCCAATCTAGGTTAGTACAAGATTTATGTTGATGATGCATGCTCGGAAGAAACCAATGTCGTGGGTCTAGGAGCTATTATATGTAATTATGTTGGTCTGATTTTGGAGATAGGAAAATTGAAAACAAGGGATTATGATGTTTTGCAAGCTGAATCTCAAGCCATTTTGTTAGGGCTTTGGTTGGCCAGTTTATAATATTTTGTATAAGTTTGGAATACCTAACCTAGAGGGATTATGACCATAGGTATGAATAAATTATGAATATGTAAAAAAATAAGGGAAAGGTAATCAAAATGTCAAATCCAGGGAGTTTGGACTGATCCAGGATGGGCCAGATCGATTTGGATGTATCGGGTTGATAGAAAGTTAAAACAAAAACTAGCTAGACTGATCCAAAAGGGGTGCTAGGCCGATCTAGATAATCTCAGGTATCGCAGAAAATGAAAACAAAAAAGTGATGGACTGATTTAGTCAAGGCCAAACGGATTTGATTGGGCAAAAAAGGAAAAGTAGTAATAAAATCTGTAATTTTTCACAAGATTAGACCCCAACTTGAGTAAGACTATTCTACTCATATAAAAACCCCTAGGGTTCATTGTTAGATCTATCAAACTAAGGTAAAAACTTGGATTTTGGAGATTTTACAAGGTAAGATCTGAAAACTTAAAGGGGATTTAGGAATTTTGTTAGAAACTTGTTTAAGATAGTATTGATTTACCATTATTTGATCTTAGAAGTTGATTGTGATTTTTTTTTAATCTTAGAGAAGAGATTTAAAGTCATAGTGCATGAATCACAACAGTCGGTTTATACCCTTTTGCTCACTTCCTCTTATCTGTCAGACCTATGATGCATAAGAGGCATTTGATGACATTTTTATGCAAAGTGTAGAGTTGGGAAAGAAGAATAAGCAACTCAAGAGAGAAATCATTGAATTGACTGAAAAGTCAAAGTCCCTCAAAGACACTATCTCCATTCTTAAATGTGAGTCTTCTTCTGAAAGTGAAAAAGAAAAGGATCTTTCCAAAGAAAAGTATTTGCTTCTATGTGCCAATGAGGAAAAATAAGCCTAAAAATAGTGGAATTAAAGAAGAAGCTCAATGACTCTAGACTATTTCTAGGCTTAGAAAAGGACAATAGGAAGCATGAGAAGAGAAGACTTCCTGAGGACAATCAAAATTGTCCAACAAGTTTCTTGAGCTTGAAGAGAATATCAAAGCCATAGAAGATGAAAATGATGAGTCTCATAGTGATGACTCACTCATCCAAGAGTTGGAAGACCAAGTTAAAACTCTGAATGAGATGAACAAATCCCTTAACTTGACTTGTGCTCAACTCATAAGGAAGTACCTTGATTACCTCAAACAAATGAAGGAGTTTGAAGAAGATAAAAGGAAAAACATCTCAATGCTTGCCCAAGGAAATGGTAAGTTTGAGAAGATACTCACAATGGGTAAAAGGTATGGAGATATAACCAGACTATGTTATAATTTTGAGGCTAATGCCTCTTCCTCAACTCAATGACCCAAAAATGGCTTTATCAAAGTCAAAGGATCTACTCAAACATCTCCACAACCTTTCAAGAAGGGAAAGAAAAAGTTAGAGTCACAAAGACATTATCAAAGATCAACCAAAGTTGAAAAGAAAATATTTACCTCATTCAAAGGTGAAGCACCTATGAGTCAAGGTAGAGATTAAGTAGACCAGACATTGTCTTTAGTGTAGGTGCATGTGCTATATCAAGCTGCCCCTGAATAATCACATCTCAAGGTAGCTAAGAGGATTATTCGATATGTCCATGGGACTACGGAGTTTGGGTTGTGGTACCCATTAAACACCACATCTGAGATTGTAGGGTACTCAGATGCTGACTGGGCTAACCCAAAAAGCACGAGTAGAGGTTATTTTTATATAAACAATAGTCTTATTTCTTGGGATAGCAAGATAGAAAACTCCATCTCATTGTCAACTACTGAGGCTGAGTATATTGCAGCCAGTAGTGGATATACCCAACTCTTATGGATAAAGCAAATGCTACGAGACTACAAATTGGAACAAGGAACCATAAGTCTATTTGTAGACAACAAGAGTGTCATTGACATCTCCAAGAATCATGTCCAACATTCTAGGACAAAGCACATTAACATTAGACACTATTTCATCCACTAACTAGTGGAAGAAAAGGTTATGTCATTAGACTATGTCAAGACTGAAGATCAACTTGTTGACATTTTAACCAAACCTCTTGATTCTAAGTAGTTTGAGTATCTTTAGAGTGCTATTGGATTGTGCACCATATAGGAAACCCTTTTTAGGTTTTCTAAGCATAGGATGTGCATTGATAGGAGTGTCAAAAGATCAGGGGAGTTGGGCCTTATGATCAGATAAGGTGTGGGGGGATCATACCTAAAAAATGAGCTAACAATGCTCAGGTTCAAGCTCGTGATCAATCATAAGATCCATAATCGATCACGCCTAAATCTATCACAAATCTCGCAATCGATCACGTCCTGATTGATCAAGAGGGAAGTTTTGGGAATCATTTTGCATGAGATTTTAAAAGCTCATCCGACTGAGATATCCATCCATTTTCTCCCACGTTGCCTCTATTCCTCTCCTCAGAGCACCTAAACACCTCCCTTGTGATTTCCCACATCAAAACCCCAGTTTTACCTCCCTTCTCATGGCTCGTCACATAAAGAAGACAACCTCGAAGGGTGGTTCATCCTCAAATCCACCAAGGAATCCAGGCAAGCTTTCAATGGTGGAATCAAGATGCCATTGGACATTGGATTGTTCCAATGGCAAGAGGAACATTGGATCATTTTCCCTATGCTAAGACACCGCAAGCTTTTAGAGGTATTAGCAGATCTTCTCCAGGAAAACCATCATCAATGAGAGGTTCGTGGAAGCTGAGACCCTTCATACTGCCTGCCTCTTAGAGAATATAGAGGCTCGAAGGTGGCTATCTCTTTTCTCCATGAATGGCCCCATTCAAGAAGCCGTACGGATCTTCTATGTGAACTTATTCAACATCAACAATAATTAACACTCCTTCTACACAAAAGTAAATGGAGTGATTCTGAAGGTCAACCCCAACCTCATCTCCTACTTGATTAGTGTTCCTCGTGTCACCAATAATGCCATTGCCTTCCCCATTCACAAGCTCACAATGGATCAGAAGGGAGCAAGAGTTGAGAGATTATATGGCTGGTTTGTCACTTGGGATGAGGATTTAAAGCACAACAATTATAGACCCATGGTGAAAGTCCTTCACTGAATCTTTACCTACAACTCCTTGCCTACCACCTAATGGAGCAGTCTCATATATGACACAACTTACCTCATCAACGCCATCCTCCTCTCACAGAGGACAGATATAGCATCGATCATCTGCTACATGATGATCAAAGCCCACGAGTCCAGACACTCAATAGGCACCCAACCCTATCTCACCCTTATCACTAGCATTATAGTAGCTGAGAAGGTCCCCTTCAAAGTCGCTACCTAAGGGCACAAGGAGGACCGTGCTATGGGTCGTGGAACTCTAAAGAAGATGAGGCTGATTTAGTAAAATGCATCAAGAACATCATCCGGTGTCACTCTCAGGCCAGGGCCATCCAGAGCTCGTTCAACTTCTGTGAAGTCCTTCATTATAGGACTTCTACATACCTTAGTACAAAAGGTCTCTCGGGTCCTAAAGAACCAAAAGACCGTTGCCTCCAACTAGAAGAAGCTGGCAGCAGGCCACAATGCCTATCATCTAGAGCACCCACTATAATTAGAGTCCATTAGCTACTCAGAGAGTGATGTTGTGCCAGAGCTTGAGGAGGCTTTTAATATTTCAGCCCCTCAGTTCCAACAAGATCCACATTATGATGATGATGAGGCAGGTGAGACTAGTGGAGTGGGTGGTGTTGGAGATGATGATGAGGATGAGGATGATAGAGATGATGGGGATGCAGATGATGAAGATGATGATGGAGATGACAGAGATGATGGAGAAGAAGAAGAAGAAGACAATGAGGAGGACACCGAGTACAGGGGAGATTAAGGCTAGGTAGTTACCCATTTATGCCCTATGGACACAGTATCTTTGTATTTTTTTTCTCTGGATAGTTGTAATCCTTTTCCTGTGATGGAAACATATTTTTTGATGTATAGATGTACTTATGCCCAAAGTGGCATCATGTTAGTTGTTGGTCTGTTTGTCTTGCCCCACAAGAGCTAGCTAGTGGTTGTTTGAGGCTTGTATTTACTTTAGTTTCCTAGGGGAGTCCCCTAGTGTCTGTTGGTACCCTCAAGGGCTTGATCATGTACTAGCATCTTCATTTTATTAATACATTTGTTTTTGCCCAATTTCTCTTCTTTTGATTGGCTTATAGTTTGCATGTTTGAATTCTTGCCAATTCTTGCCAAAAAGGGGGAGAAACAGTTCACATCCATTGATTGAGTGGATATGAGATGTGTTGTGATATGTGAAAGTGAGGAGTAGAGCACTCAAATAGGGGAAGCAACCACTAACCAAAGAACCAAAAACAGCAAATTTATATAAAATTGTTACATTTAAAGCACTTACTTGTATCTCATGTAATTTTTCTTTATCTTGTTCATATTTTATTTGATTGGCATGGGGAAGGTGTTTGTTTTGTAGTTATGTTTATAGGGCTTTTAACTCAAAGCACAAGGCATGAAGACTAGTAGATGGAGTTTATGTTAAGCCTTGTGTAACAGTGAGTCCATGTAATTTTCGTCTTGGGAAATTATGTAAAATTTCTAAATCAGTGTATTTGGATTTTGCCATGGAATTGACAAGGGGGAGATTATTGATGTATGACAATCCCATGGATAAAATATGTAGTAGTCTATGTCTTGTAATTGTCCTATGCTCTCACATATTCAAGACATGAAGATGAGGACCAAAGACTTAAAGAAGATATCAGAGACTACCTCAACTTACCCCACCAATAAAGGTATAAAGCTTGCATTGCATAATATTTTAAGACCTTAAAATGAACGTAGACATGGTGGTAGGTCCCTCACAAAATCTAAGAAAAGAACGTCTAAGGACAAGCCCCTTTGGAGTGCCCAAACCAAGATCTTAGGATCTTGGTATCGTGATCGATTAGGGATCTCACAATCAATCATGACCCATATCTGGACCCAAATTTGAGACTCCTAAGAGCTAGGCCCCATCACCCATAATCAGTTATGAGATGGATCTTAGCCTAACTCCTAGACTAGTGATTGATCAGGGATCTCACAATCAATCACGAGCCTTATCTTGACTCAAGATCGATTATGAGATCCACAATCGATCAAGAGCTGTAACTGATCAGGGATCTAGCAATCAATCATGAGGACATTTTTGGTAAAAAAAATTAAAACATGAGTTTCAAGGGAAGATTTTTGAAATTTAAACCCCATTTTTCAAAATCTAAGGCTCTAAAGAACTGCCTATTTTAAAAGATTCTAATCCAAATGTTATAGGTGCTTTTCACCCCTATAAAAGGAAACTTTTTCCTTTAGGGAAAAAAATCTCCAACACTTCAAATTACTTAGAGAGTGTTACAAAGTTTACTAAATTGAGAGCCTCCTCCATTGAGAAAAACACAATTACTCTACTAGTTTTGTGCTTGAATAGCTAACTTCTCATTCAAGAATCACTCTCTATTTTTCTCCTCCTGAATACCACTCTACTACTTTTGAGGAGAACTTGTGATCATTTCCCAAGGAAAAACTTACACTTGGCTAAGCTCAAGGAGCACTAGAACCAAGATCTTGAAACTTGTGGGTAGCTAAGGTAAACTAGCTCAACAAGGAGCACCCCACTTTGTGCAAATAGCAACATCAACCATCTTGTGGTAATATTTGTTTAACTTTGCATTCATCTTTACTATTGTGCTTGCTTTAATTCTATCGGAGACACTGAAAGTTTAACTACCTTCGCCGGAGATACCAAAAGTAGTTCACACTCGCCAAAGACACCAAGTGTTGTTGTTTATCTTGCTTGTGAGCAAGTATTTAGGTTTTGTATATTGACTTAGATTATAATAGTACCTAAATGAAATATACCTAAGCTTAATGGTGAGTTTTAGAAGAGTAGATGTAGGCCCTAGTACCGAACCACTATAAATCTCTTGTTGTGGATTGTGTGTGATTGTTTGTCTCTTTACTTTGGTGATCCTTACTACTCTATCACATTACTTGTTTAACAAAATATTTGAGTAAACACTTTATAGCACACACACACTTGGGTTAAGTTAAAAAAATTTTAAATCAACTTAAAATCAATCCTAAGATTTGCAAAAAGGGGTAAGATAATTTTAGATATCTTATTCACCCCCATCTACGATAACTTTAGAGCAATTTCACGACCAATAGGATATATATTTCTTAATAATGTCATTAGGTAAAGTTTCTTTCAAATAATTCACTTGCATTCAATTTCTTTGCACCCTTTAGAAAGATCTACCAATATCTAAGTGTTATGGAAGATTATAGAATGCATTTCATCATCTACCATTTCTCTTTAGAAGATCACATCATACGATTTCTTGGCATCTTGGTACGATAGTGGATCTTCTTTCTCTAAACATATAACAAAGTCAAGGCTAGAGTCCTTGTACTTTCTTTACTACATGCTCCTTGAAGGTGCCACATCTTTTATTCATTTCTTTGATGCAAGTGCATCTATCCCCACTATTTCGAAGTTTTTCTTGAATGAAAAGATGTTCTCAAAGAATTTGGCATTTGCAAACACAACAATGATGTGCAAGGCATATTTTTTCAGATTTAAGAATTTGTATGCCTTGCTTGTCATTGAGTATCCAATGAACATGCAATCGGTCCCTCTTAGTCTAACCTTGGATGTGTGCTCATGTGTGTAATTTTACTTGAGAAAAATAATTCTAGGTTTTGAAATAGCTCAAATTTGGCTTCATTCCTTTCCATATTTGATATGAAGTAACTTCCAATTTTTTCCAGGATACTCAATTCAAGATATGATAAGTGGCATTAAGGCTTCACTCCAAAAAGTTGGACATGATCTGGAACTATCAACATCACATTGACCATCATAGACTATGTGTTATTTTTCATTTCTACAACTCTGTCTACTAAGGAGTGTAGTGTGATGATGTCATATGTGAATTCCATAATCTTTAGAGAATTTGATAAATTCTTAGTCCATATATACACCTCCTCTATTAGATCTAAGAATCTTGAATTAAGGATATTTTTAACTTCCACTTCATAGGCCCCAAACTTCTCAAATGCTTCATCTTTAGTACTTAGCAAGTACACAAATGTGCATTTAAATGCATTATCGATGAAGGTTAGAAATTATCTCTTCCCTATTCTAGAGAGTGTACGGTCATCTAACAGATATAAGTGTTCATAATATCTAGTTACGAGTGTCAATGAGCCGAGCTTTAACTAGCTCAACTCGGGCTCGTCACATTAAGGCTAGGCTCAAGCTTGGCTTAGGCTCATGACGAGTGTGAGTTTCCAAGCTCAAGCTCGGCTGACCAGAAAAAAGAGGCCCAACATCCTAATGTACCATTACCTTAATTAGTGTATTTTGAAAACTACTCTTATCACTATCTATATATTTTACCAAACCAAACTCTTAATGAGCCAAGCTTTTAGCAAGCTGAGCTTAGTGAAGCTTTGGTCAGGCTCACTTAGTAAACAAGCTTAAATCAAAGCTTAGGGTCAACTCACTGAGCTTAAGACAAGGCTTAGGCTCGGCTCTTAATGAGCCAAGCTAGCTTGAATCATTAAAAGCCCAAGATCTAGTAAATTCGAAGATCTTTGAACATTTTTAAAGGATCTATGTGTAATCTTGCACTTACTACACAATGTATTTTTCATTGACTGAATCATCTCGATTAGTGATTAATCTAATATTTTTCATGTGTTTAATCTTTTTATAACGTGTCCTAATTTACCATGCTACAAGTCATAAGACTTAAGACATGTAAGCAGAAGTAGTGGACATTTCATGAATAACATTCAACTTAAACATCTATAAGGTGGAAAATCCTGTGTCTATAAATAGACCATTCTTAGTGAGTACAAACTTGTCAAATTCAAATACTATCTTGAATCCATACTTGCTTAGAAGAAATCCATAAACAAGGTTCTTCCTAATGTCAAGGACATATAGAACTTTCCTGAGGGTAACTGTTTTCCTAGAGGTAAAGCATAGCTCAACTGTACCCTTGCCAATGACCTTGGAGGAGGACGAATTTCCCACGAACATGTTCATCCCATCCCCCCATAAGTTCATAGGAGGAGATCATGTCTTGTTTCCACAAATGTGCCAAGTGGTTGTGGTGTCAACCCACCAATCTGCTTCTTCTCCTACCATTTTGGCCTTAGTAATCACAGCCACCAAACCCTTATCTTCACCCCTTCTCTTGGTCTTATACTTCTTCTCATTATTGCCATACTTCCTGTGGCGGTAGGCTCTGGCCATGTGACATGGCTTTTCACAAACATAGCAGTTAATCTTGTGCTTGTTTTTCTCAAAAGGTTTCTTCTTGCTTTTGGCATATTTCTTGAATTCTCTCTTCTTAGGAGAGAACCGCTTTGACGTCTCCTCTACAACATGAGTCTTCTCAAATGTTGTTCAACTTGCAGATTATGCATTAGGATTCCCATCTCCATATCTTCTAGCTCATGCATCAGTCTCATCTTGTAAGCATGGAAAAACGGAGGCAACTTCGAGATTATCATGTTGACATGGGAAACAAGACCTAGAGACATCTTATTAGAGGTAATTGCATAAGTAATAATTGGAACTCCTTTGCTTGTTCTAAGACTCACTTTCCATCAACCATTTTAAATTCTCCACAGCTCTCAATACGAAATTTTTAGCTTCCAATTTCATTTTATAAACCATCCTCATGGCTTCCCACTGTTCCTGTGCAGTCTTCATCTTCTTGAAGAATTGATTGAAAAGACTATCAGATAGAGACTCCAAGAGATGATGGCAGTACTTTTATTCTTCAGCTTCCTAGTCCGTGGTCTTCTAAGTAGCAACTTGGATTTCAATATTAGATGCCTCATTCATAAAATGAATGATGGGTGGTTCTTCAGTACATGGAAGACATCAATTTGTTTCAGCAGGTTTTCTATCTTCCCTTCCCATCTTGCAAACTTCTCACCATTGTACTGTGTGGATTCAAAGATCAAACCAAGTTGAACCATGGGAGTAGACATACCTTCAAATTGTTAATTCTTTGTATATCCTAGAAAGGGAATAAAATTAACAATTCAGTTCAGAGCTGTTTAACAAATGATGGATAATCACAAATATGTGGTACTTATTCACACAGATGGATTAATGTCCTAGTTCATTTGCAAATTTCTATATTTTGTGAATGTCAATTCACAGACCTTCCATTCGTGAATCTTGATTCAATCACAAATCACAATTTTTAGTTCATTTGTGAATCTCTCTATTTGCAACTAAGAAAATCATTTGTGGATCACCAGTTCAAGAGTATATTTTTCTAATTCAAACTTAGATTTTCGGCAACCGATTCATCCGAGGATAGAAGGCATCATTTTAACACTTCTTGAAGGTAGTCGAGACCTCCCAACTTTGTGCAAGGGATTTAAGCCAAGTGAAGTCCGCGATACAATATAGAAGACATGTGTGACCCGGTAGTGGTGAATGAACCTCGCAATAGCATTGCCCAGTTAAGGTTGGGTTCTTATAAGGTCTCATTAAGAGTTGATTTAAACAATTAGGGTTCATCAAATTTTGGCAGCATAACATTTTTGCTGATTCTCTTCAACCAAGTAAAGAAATTCTCAAAAGATGCGAGTGTCTTCTGACTAAAAAGAGCACTGGTCTTAAGAGGGAAACCACTCAACGGATGCAGGAGAATCTCACAAATAAGAGTCCTGATCCGGAGATTGTCTTTCTCAAGAATCTAGCAGAACTACTCCAATTGAGTTTGTTCATTAATTCAAGGACATTTCCAAACTGTGCTACACCTACAGAGTTTGTTTGTTGGCTCACAAATGCAAGATTAGAGAAGGATAGATAGCATACACGAGTTGGGGAATGTCTCAGCTGCAAAGAGGTCTTCAACTTTAAGAACTTCATAGCTAATCAAGACGTTACAGGTATGTAATGAAGCTACTTACGTTGAGGGTGTTCTCCCTCACTTATCCACTCTCTGGTTTTTACCAAAGTTTCAGCCCAGCTCAAGACTCTATCTTCTCTCAGGATTTCCCAACAGAGTTATGACTTGGTTCAATGACTACATTTCACACCCACATATATAGAGAGTGAGCCCCTTGTATAGGAAAAAATCCCATTTGTGAATGAGGTTCATTAGCCAATATTCAAAGGTGTAGCTCAACAAGTCAACCATAATGACCGTTCAACGATGGCATATATTAGGCCAGTTTTGTGTGCATACAGGTGCATTAGCCTTCCAGATGGTTTAGTACAGATAAAACAGCAATAGGTATGTAGATGCTTTGTTTTCCGAACAGAAAATAGGGCATTCACAAATCAAATAAATTTTAAAATCTTTTAATAGGACCAAGATTAGATCAGAGTTGGGTTCAACTAAATCAAGCTTAGATTGTCCAAAACTAGTATTGAACCATACCATTGTTGTTCATATAGAAAAAGCTACCCCCTTGAACATATAAAAGCATTTAACTAAATTTCTTGGTTACTACAACGCAATCTTGTAATGGATACTTTATCGAAAAGATAAAAATAAAAAAATTGTAATGGGTTCAATATCTAACCAAACCCAGCTCAAAAGAGACATGATGGTCACACATTAAACCCAATTGGTCAAGTTTTTTTGTTTTTTGTTTTTGTTCTTTTTTTTATTAAAAAGGAATTTCCTTATTAATTACTTAGAATTGTTCATACATAGATCAGTAACATCGTATAGTAGTAAGAGGAAATGGCAACAAGAGCATTACCAAGAAGAAAAAAGGAGAGAGGTATCATGGTGAAGTCCAAATTTGTTTAAGTGAATCTTGAAAATTAAGAACAATATATTAAAGTAGACACAATAGATGTTAGTATAAAAATAACTATATGTGATTCTATAAACAATACATATTTATTTTAGATAACTAAAATACTTGAAAATAAAATGAATAGAAACAATTTACAGACTGGATGATTTGAAAAATCAGAAACTGCAATTGATCAAGGCTAGTGTTTAGCACTATGTCCTTGTTAGCACCCAAATTTTGACTCAAGTCTATAAATGGAGTGAGATGGTTTCATTACAACATGGGATAGAACCAAGGTGTAGACACCCCTGAACTTTGAATAGACAAGCATTCTCAATGAATATTCTGGTTGCGAACACAATGAAAATACTCTAAACCATCATTATTTTGAATTTGCCAACCTTTATAAGCCTTCCCACATTAAAGCATCAAAAGACTGATAAATTGCCATTACCCTACATCCTCAGGAGTTCAAATCAGACCCAATCAAACTCCAATTTTCAACTTCTTTACATCCACAATAACACCTTGACTTCAATTTGCCAACCTTCATAAACCTTCTCACACTGAAGCATCGAAGGGCTGACAAATTACCATTCTACCCCTACACATTTAGAAGCTCAAATCAAACTCAGTTAAACCCCACTTTCCAACATCTTCTCATCAACAAAGACACCTTGAATTTGCTAACCTTCATAAGCATTCCCACACTGAAGCATCGAAAGGTGGGCAAATTTCCATTTTACCCCTACATCCTCAGGAATTCAAATCAGACCCAGTCGAACTCTAATTTTCAACTTCTTTACATCAACAAAAACACCTTGACTTCAATTTTTCAACCTTCATAAGCCTTCCCACATTGAAGCATCGAAAGGCTGACAAATTACCATTCTACCCCTGTACCCTCTGAAAGTCAAATCAACCATAGTTGAACCCATTTTCTACACAACTTCTCAAAATGTTCTCTACAAAGAAGGCACCTAGGTCTTAACAACTTTTCACAAGACCTCCAACGTAAAACCCCAAAAGACTAGCAAATGACCATTTTACTCCTACACCTCTAAAAACTCAAACCACAGGCTATGGAGCTCATTTTTTTAGGATTCTCTGACCCTCCTCAATATTCCCATATTAGGGTACAAAAGGGTAAAAAAATTACCATTTTACCCCCACATCCTCAAAACACATTATTTCTCCCTAAAATCAAACATTTAGAAAAACCCTGAAGGCTCAATACAAATTAGAAACTCACCCAGTCAGTGACCATACTCTCAGGAGCCCTAAATCTTTCCAAGGAAAATCCTAGAGGACACAATGCCCCCCAATTGCCCCAATCCATCTCTAGAATACAATACACACCTATATCAACCATGGACACTCAAAGAGCTCCCAAAACCTCTCTGGCGAGCGAAATCCA